>JAQZBX010099349.1:0-11428 GCA_029593785.1 Cabassous unicinctus
AAAGAAGCTGCGGAGACGAGGCTGGTGGCGCAGGTCTACTTTATTAGGGAAGTGCAGTACAATTTATAGAGTTTAGGGCTACCGTGTAGCCCGCTGATTGGTTAGAGGCAGCGTCTGTGTGATGATTGGTTACAGTCAGCTGTTGCTGGGTAAAGGGCTTCCTGGCAGGGGAGATGGGTGGTACCCACAAGGCTCGCAGGCCGCTTATGTCCAAATAAGGTAATATTGGGGGAATACAGGGGCAGGGGGGAGGAGGCCGCAATGCTGAGTCATTGGATCCGCCATTTTGAGGTGGTTGCCATTTTAAATGCATACCAACAAAGGGATAACATCATTAATGTATAATTGGACTCACCTAGGGTAACCAACAAGGAGATGATGATAGACAACAGCCATTCCAAGGAACAGAGAGTGTCTGCAACCGCAAGCAAGATAGTTCTACCCATCTGCCCGATGGGATCTAAGCCTCCTCTCAATTAGAAACACAGTAGGCATCACCATCCCAGAATCCTCAGGATTGGGGAATGAACAATGGACTAAAGAAGACATTATTATTCTATTATAGACTTATTATTCTAGCAATGGAAGAACTTTTATTATTGATATAAAGGCAGTGGCCATCAGAGGTTCTGAGGTGAGGGAGAGGGAAGAATGGGTGTAACATGGGGGCATTTTTGGGACATTGGAATTGTCCTAAATGGCATTGCAATAATGGATACAGGTCACTATACATTTTGTCATAACCTATAAAATTGTGCAAGGCAAAGTATAAACTATAATGTAAACTATAGTCCAGGGTTAGTAACATTGCTTCAGTTGTGTTCATCAGTTGTAACAAATGTACCACACTAATGACGGATGTTGTTAATGTAGGTAAGTGTGGGAGGGGGAGGAGGTGGGGCATATGGGAATTCCCTATATTTTTTTATGTAACATTTATGTAATCTAAAGCCTCTTTAAAAATTTTTTTTAAATAAAATATTTTAATGAAACTAAAAAAAATATTAGGCCTAGTTGGAAATAAACCAATCCTTATAAATTCATTTTTTAAAATTTATTAGAGAAGTTTTGGGTTTACAGAGCAATCGTGCATAAAACACAGGGTTTCCATATGCCATCCTATTATTAACACTCTGCACTGGTATGTAATATTTGTTAAAGTTGATGAAAGCATATTTTTATGATTGTACTATTAACTATAGTCCATGGTTTAACTTAGGGTTCATTGTGTTGTGCAGTTCCATAGATATTTTTTTAATTTTTTATTCTAGTAACATGTATACATATTCCTCTTTTCAGCACATTCAAAAATATTATTCATGTTAAAAGAATAAATTATTCTTAGACTGAGACAAAAAAAGAAAGAAAAAAAAAGCCAAATAAAAATAGGAAAAAGAAAAATGGGAAAAAGATATGGCCTGACAATTCACACACACAAAGTTATAAAAATGGCCCTGAGGAATATAAAAATGTTCAAATTTCCTGACAGATAAATACCAATAAAAAGAATACCAAGATGCCAATTTCTATTATCAGATTGATGAAAATTAAAAAGTATATAACACATTCTATTGGTGAGGCTGTGAGGAAATAGGCACTTTCAAACATTGTTAGTGGGTATGCAAGTTTGTACAAACTTTCTGGATAAGAATTTGATAATACCTAACAAAAGTACACATGCCATTTGCATTTGACCAACAACTGTACTTCAGGAATTCCCTCTGAAGAGACACATCCAACAATATGAAAACATATATGCAAGGTTATTTATTGCAACTTAAATTATAATTGCAGATATAAGCAACCTAAATGCCTATATATTGGAGAATAGTTGAATAAGCTATAGTATGTGTACACAATGGAGTACTATCCCATGTTAAAAAAGAATGAGGAAGATCTTTGTAGATGAATAAAGGTGATTTCCAGGATATACTAAGTAAAGAAAGCAAAGTGCAAAAGAGTACCTGTAATATGCTACCCTTCATGTAAGAAATAAGGGATATAAAAAAATATAATGAATCTGGTCACTTTTCCAAAAGAAATGTAAATATAGGAAGGATAAAACAAAAAGTACTGAGATTGTTACCTACAGGAGGGAGTGAGAAGAGTGAAGTGAGGGTTGAAGTGAGAGCAAAACTTCTCTGAGTATAGCTTTTTGTATAGTTCTGAGTCTTAGAACCAAGGTAATCTTTCACACTCCAAAAAAATAAAAAACCATGGGAAGCAGATGTGGCTTAGGCAACTGAGCTCCCACCTACCACATAGAAGGTCTGTGGTTCGATTCCTGGTGCCTCCTAAAGAAGACAGCAAGCTGGCATGATAGGCAGGCACAGCAAGCTGACACAGCAAGATGATGCAACAAGAGACACAAGAAGAAAAACATAATGAGAGACACAGCAAAGCAGGGAGCAGAGTTTCCCAGTGCCTCCTAAAGAAAAAATGAGCAAGACAGTGAGCTGACGTGATGGACAGGCATAGCAAGTTGATGCAACAAGATGATGCAACAAGAGACACAGGAAGAAAAAAACATAATGAGAGACCCAACAAAGCAGGGAACAGAGGTGGCTCAAGTGATTAGGCTCCTCCCTCCCACATCAGAGGTCCAGGGTTCAGTTCCTGGTAGCTCCTAAACATACAGCACACAGCAAGTGCAAACAATGAGGCGGTGGGGAGAAATAAAGAAATGAATCTTAAAAAAAAAAAATCAGGATGTGGGGGAACTGAAAATGGAATAGAAACAAATGAACATACTTGTATTACAGATTTGTATTACTAGTGAATGAGATAATCACACTGAAGGGGTAGGGAAATAACAGAATTAACCTAAGTAACTTTGGAAAATAGTACTTTGTATACTGTAAGGTTAAAGACAAAAAAGAACTCTACATGAATACTGCACTGTGGTTTGTAAATGCATTTCTCACAGGGATATGGGTCAAAAATTCTAAATTACTTTGTGTATACTAGGACTGGAAAAATAAGTACATGTGTTAATATACATAAATATATTTCCTAGCTTTGTCAGCTTGAAATGGCCTAAAAACAAAGATATTTCCTAGCTTTTAGGAGCAGCTGAGTACCCCCAATATCCTGAACTTGGTTTCTAAATACCATTTTCCAATAATAGACACTGTGGCTCCACGGAGAAATGGTTGATTTTAGGCTTGGTACAGGGAAAATACAAGATGAGGCTGGAACATCTAGGGTTGTCAGAAAGTAAGTACTTAAAAAGTGGTGGGGAATGTTTAAAGAACACAAGAGCCAACCTGAAGGCACTCAAAATGGCCAAACATGGAACAATTTGAACAAGAATATAATTAGAGTATTGATTTATAACTCATAGACTAAAACAAATATCCATGAATCCACACTGATAAAAAATAAACGAATACGTAAATAAATGGTGGAGAAGGGTGAGTTCTTTATTAAATAAATGCAGTTAATAAGTGTAGAAGGAATCAGGAATATAGAACATTCATATTGGACAAATACCACAGTAATTACTTTTGTATGCAAGATCCTTGCTGAAAGCTGAAATTAATGGGCAGTAGTGCGCTGAGAAACAGTATAGACTCAAAGAATTTCCCACGAGGTGGCTATTACTGAGAAATGAAAAAAAATGGTAACTTCACAGTGGAGAAACCTGCAAGACCAAGGTTAATATTGCCAGTAGTAAGATATACTGACATTATGTGCCTTCTGTGTGATGTACTGAGAAGCTTACAACATCATTTCTATTATTCTTGTGCAAGATGCATAACCCCAGTCTCATGAGATAACATCAGACAATACCAAATAGGGGTTTACTCTACAAAATAACTGACTAGTAATCCCCCAAAGTGTCAGAGTTATAGAAGACAAATAAAAATTGAGGAATTGTCACAGATTTGAGGAAACTAAGGAGACATGGCAACTAGATGCAATGTGGAATCCTGGAAAAGAACACATTATTAGAAAAGTGAGGAAATTCAAATAATTTCTGTGTTTAGTTAATAGTATTTCATCAGTGTTAATTTCTTGGTTTCGATAATCATACTATGTTTTATAAGATGTTAACACTAGGAGAAGCTGGGTGAAGGTTATACTGGAACTCTATTAGTTTTGCATTTTTCTATACTCGAAAATGATTTCAAAATGTAAAAATACAGTATTTTCAATATATTCCTGTCCTAATTTAAGTGATCATCCCCTTCTGTGTCAGAAAGATGTGTCTTTTGTTTGTCTCTCCAATTCTCTGAACGAGCTTTCTCCATTCTCTACGTTTCTGAGAATAATACATGAGAGAGAATAATACATGATGCCTCATGCCTCTGGTAGGTCAGAAGCAGTAGAATCCTGGTAATAGGAATATTGGTATAGAATAGGTAGCTGCCAACATAGGACTATGAAAGGGCCAGAAAGTCCTTGTCATCAGTTTGTCAGAATGCTTGACTTACCCATCAAGAAGCCCACTAAGACCTTTCTTCAAGAGGCCTGAGCATATTTAGTGAAATGTTTAAAGCATTTGTATGAAAGAAGGGGAACTTATTCTATGGGTGTCATATCTTCCAAGTTTATCGACTAAACTTCACCTAAAGTAATGAAATACAAGGGTGTTGCTGATGAGGGGTTGGAAAATTAAGAGTTTAAGAGTAAGAGGTAGTCCTTGGGTGAATAAGATGGAATGAAAGGAGGATAATGGACAAAAGAACATTAGCTGGAGTGGAACAGCTCGGAATTTTACAGGAAGCAAGTCTTGTGTGAAGATGTCTGAACAGGAGACTACATTTTACATAGGAAAAGCTTGAATTTGCAGTTAAAAATAGGCCCTTTCTGTACATAGAGTGTGTGACCATGAACAAACCATTTTGAATTAGAGAGTCAAGGAAATTTATATGTTCTTTAAGTTTCTTACTTTACAGAGAAGGACACTGAAGGCCATATGGAAACAAGTAACTTAAATCACAGCTATTTGCTGCTATTATATTGAAAATTATTGTACATTGCAAATCATTGTACAGCGCTTTTTTTTAACTAAGTTTTCTAATGGTATAAGGGGTGGGAATATACTTTATAAATCACTACATACTATACAGAAGTGATAATAAATTTTAAAAATCATTTCTTTCACTACATCTATAGGTAGGTATTTTAATACCTTATGTTCATTCATTGAAAAAATATGCCTGAAGGCCACTCTGTTTCAGATAGGGGAGAAAAGTGATTAAAGCACACTCTTAACTTGAAATCAGACTGTCTTATCTTCACCATTTGTACCTATATGGCCTTCAGTAGGCTATTTCACATTTCTATTCCTTAGTTTCCTCATCTGTAAATTGGAGATGGTGAAAGTGTCAGACCCACAGGGTTTTGGTGAGGAAGCAATGAGGCAGTATGCATGAAACACTTAGCACAGGGAAAGGCTTACGGCAAGCGATGTATGTGCAAGCTATTTTTATATAGTCTATAGCCCAATTAAAAGAAGAGCATCACATCAAATAATAACTCCATCACCCACAGCACCAATATCGATACTTTTCTTTGATCACCATTAGAGCAGAGTTTGGGCTCACAACATGTTTTAGGCCCTGGAAGAGCACTAGTCCTTACAAAAATACCAAGAAATTACCTTCACTCAGATGTTAAAGACTTTTTTTTTTTTCTGTATTATTGCTGAAAAAAATAGAGTAAGAAATTAACTTCTATTAAAGCCTATCAAAAGAAAATGCATGTTGTGCCTTAAATTAGCCATTTTTATTTTGCCTAGTATTATAGGGTGCCTAAGAGTTGCTTCCTGGGAGTCTCCTTGTTGCTCAAATGTGGCCTCTCTCCAAGCCAAACTCAGCATAAAAATGCATTACCTTCCCCCCAGTGTGGAACATGACTCCCAGAGATGAGCCTCCCTGGCACTTAGGGATTACTACCAAGCACCAACTAGTAATGCAACTGGAAAAAGACCTTGACCAAAAGGGGGAAAAGGTAAAGACAAACTAGTTTATATGGCAAAGAGACTTCAAAGTGAGTCTGGATGTCATTCCAGAGGTTACGTTTATGCACATCTCAGCAGTATCTCTTTGATTGCCAAAGTAGATATTACCCCCAAATAGTGGGGCTCCTGAGGGCTCTGGAGACATCCAGACACTATAGTCAGGGCAGGTAGCTCATGAGTTTGGTGCCTTGCCAGTGGGCCCTACTTTGACATTTATGCTCCCCAGAGTGACAGAGTTGGACTCAATTGTGGTTTCCCTACACATGACTCTTCTGTTCTTCTATTTGAACCTATAATTAGTGCTAGAGTTGGTAGGTGTACCTCCAAGAGACTTAAATCTTTGGGCTGTCCGTGTGCCAGCTGGGTCCTGAATCTCAATGGAGTTGCAACACCTACTCTCCAGTTCATTGGTCTCAACCAGGACAACCAACATGGAGATGATAATGGACAACTACCATACCGAGGAACTGAGAGAGTCTACAACTGCAAGCAAGAGAAACCCATTTATTGGCCTTATGGGATCTCAACCCTCTCTCCATTACAGGTGGGGTGGACATCACCATCCCAGAACCTTCAGGACTGGGGAATGAACAATGGACTAAAGTAGACTTACTGGTATTCTACTATAGACTTATTGTGATTCTAGCAATGGAAGAAATTATATCATTGATGTGGAGACAGTGGCCACTGGAGGTTCTGAGAGCAGGAAGAGGGAAAAACAGGCATAATATGGGGGCATTTTTGGGGCTTGGGACTTATCCTGAATGATATTGCAATGACAGGTATAGGCCATTATAAATCTTGCCATAACCTACCGAATTGGGTGGGAGAGAGTGTAAACAACAATGTAAACTTTAATCCATGCATAGTGGAAATGCTCCATAATGTGTTCATCAATTGCAATGAATGTACCTCACTAATGAAAGATGTTGTTAATGTGGGAAAATGTGGGAGGTGTGGGGAGCAGGGCATATGGGAATCCCCTATATTTTTTGTGACATTTGTATAATCTAAGTATCGTTAAAAAAATAAAAATAAAAAAGAGTATATAACAGTTAAAAGTAACAATGAAAAAGAATCCCTGAACTCAAGGCCTCTGAATTCTGAAGCATAAATGAAATCATTTGCAGACTGGTCAGCATGTCCCCCATATGTGCAGAGGGTGCAGGGCTGTGTGATGGGGAGCAGGAGCAGTTGCAGCCTTTCTATGTGGCTTTGTGCTTGCACTGGGTGTCCCCCAGTGCCCGCAGCTGTGCTGACATGCACCCCTGAGGCAGAGCTGAGGAGAAAGAGTAATTCTTGCTATAACCTTTAATACCCAGATTGACATCATATCCACAAAACTTTACATAACCAGTCAATGGTGGTGAGGTCTTAGGTTGGGTTCTCTGAAGGTCTGTGGGAAAGTGATCCATTAAAAAAGCTTTTGCAGGAAAACAGGTAGACATACGAGAAGAACTCTGGGCTGGAAATGGAAGGGGACAAGAAAGGGGGTGATGGCAAGCAAAGTCTCTTGGTGAGTAACCTTGGCTCAGTTTCTAAGGAAATCTGGACTCAGCAAAGAGAGTCACCCTAATGGGGCACTGTACCATCAGTCATTAGTCAAATGTTAGCCCCAGAGGGACTTCCAGTTGCCCTGTTCTGGGGCAGGGTCAGTTCCAGAAACTGGAGAACAGATCTCAGACGAAGAAACGTACTGCTGGTTCTGGGTGTAGAGGCCTGCAGGGAAGTAGTGCACAGGAACATAGTTAAGAAATCCAAGGGAATACATGCAGAGAACTGACAGTATCTCCTCCAGCAGTGGTTCTCAAAATGTTCCTGGGTCAGCATCAACAGCATCATCTGGGAACTTGTTAGAAATGCAAATTTGGGGGAGCCAGCCTAGACCTATTGAATCAGAAACTTTGTGGGTGGGCTTAGCCATCTGTGTGTTAACAAGCCCTCCAGGTGACTACATGGGCCAGTGTAAGAACTACACTGCCACAGGAACAATTTCATACATCAGGCTCTTCTTGCTTTTGAACCAAATTTAGCAGCAGCAGTCCCTCATGCTCATCATGGAGGAGTGAGTAGAGTTAAGCTCAACTGAACCTGCACATCATGGCTCTTCTCCAATTTCCCAGGGTCCAAGCAAGCCAGATTCTCCAACCCTGACTCTAATTTCAGGGTTGTTTATGATGCAAAGTGTTTTCTGAGGATCACAATGGGGACTCCATTTCCCTTCCCAATGAAAACAGTATGTGTTTCTTAATTGAGTACTAGTCCATCTTCTGTGCTTAATATAATACTCTTGAAACATTAAACAAAAAAACAGTAGTCTACCATATGTGAACAATGTTGCTGAAATCTTTTATGTAAATAGAGTTCATATTTACATTTTAATGCCAAAGTCGCTGTGGCAGTTTGGTATTTATGAATTCCAAAAATATTAATAGATATTGGATTGTGTTTGTGGACTGGTCTGTTCCTCTGGGCATATCAGATTGTATTGGATTCAGAGGTTTCACTTTTACTTGATTGAATTGGGATTGGGGATTTGATTGGGCCATGCCAGTAGGATGTTGAGTTCCCACCCCTTTGGGGACTCACAGAGAAAACGGCACGGTAAAGGAGAGAGTTGGAGTTTTGATGCTGGAGCCCTGAGAAGTAAATGCATGGAGAAGGAGAATACAGAGGAAGAGAGACAGTTCCTTAGACAGGATCTTGCAGCCCCAGGAAGAGAGATGAGCCATTCTGGTCTCTGCAGAGACCAGAGCCCTGAGCAGCTGAGCCTGGAGAGAAATGAGCCCTAGGAGAGTGATGAGACTTATCCCAGCCTACAGCTAAGATCAGAAGAAGCTGGGACCACAGAGCCTTAGGAGGAAGAGGAAGGTTGAGCCCTCACAGAGACTGGCAGCCATCTTGCTTCAACATGTGGCAACAGACTTTATGCTTTATGGCCTTGGGAGTGTAAGCTTCTAACCCAAATAAATACCCTTTATAAAAGTCAACAGAGTTCTGGTACTTTGCATCAGCATCCCTTTGGCTGACTAATACAGTTGGTGTCTTAGATTGTCAGGGCTGCTATGACAAATACCAGACACTTGTTGCCTTTAACAAGAGGAATTTATTGGCTCACAGTTTTGGACACTAGAAGTCCAAAATTGAGGTGTTAGCAAGGCCTGCTCTCTCCTGTTTTTTTTTTAGCATTTTGGTGATAGCTTCCTGGGAATCCTCCGTCATATGTCAATTTGTTTCTTTCTGTCTCCTCCTCGGGTCCTTATTTCTGTGTTCAGTTTCCTTTGCTTCTAAGGACTTCAGCCATATTGGATTAAGACTCACCCTCATTCAGTCCTGTCTTAACTAATAACATCTTCAAAGGTCCTATTAACAAATGGGTTCACATCCGCAGAACTGGCATTTAGGACCTGAACATGTCATTTTTGGGGGACATGATTCAATCCCTGACAGTAGGTAAAGCTATTTCTACAACTTTCCTGCTTGTGATGTAAGACAATAAAATATGCTATCCATTGGAACCGGTCAATTTCACTGGAGAACAGCACCAAGGTCACTTGTTTTTTGTTAATCTTTGTTCACTTTATTTTGTTTTGTTTTTAAATTGTGTCATGCTAGCTACACTCCCCCATTTGACTGTCTAGATTAAAGCTATAGTATTTCATAAGGCAAGTGATGGATTCATTCTTCATGAACGGCTCTTAACCTATGCATGAATTATGTGGTTGCTCTCCTTCTCCCCAAACAAGCCTGGGCCATTCTCTCCTCTCCCTGTTCCCACTAATGAAAAGTTCTTCCTCTTTTCTACCCTTCTGAATTAAGGGTTGCAACCTCAAATGCATCTATCACATTTATGCACATACTAGAAGTGTGTAAAGTAACTGGTTGGCAAGTGTTGGTAAGGCCTGTGGCAAATTGGTAATAAATGTTTTGCCTAAGAATTTTCAAACCAAAGACAATGTAACCATAACGCCCCTCCTAAAATCATCCACTCCCAACCCTGTCCCACACCCCCCTCACCCACACATTCTGATGCATAAATTCCTGGTCAGGTAGAGGCTGTCATTTTGTAAACCCTATTAAATTCCCTTTTCCTTCTTTAGGAACATCTTGAAGACCAACCATTTTCCTGAATATTTTGAAACTATGCTACAAAATTTTAACAATTATGTTAAAATTTTACTAATTTAGAGAATTGGATTCAGGATTAGCTTATCTTTTTCATGTCTCTATTACAGAGTATGTTTGAAGAAATGCCATTTTATTGTGTATTTATACTGTAAAGTAAATTTAGTAGATTCTCAATGTATATTCATTGAATGAAGGAATGCCTAACTAGTTTTTATGAATAAGGGTGATTTGTAATTATCACATTGTGTCCAGTCAGGGTTCTCCAGAGGAACAGAACCAACTGGATGTGGTATATACACACAAATACAGGTTTATTATAAGGTACTGGTTTACGTGATTGCTGGCAAGTCAGAATTTGTAGACAGGCTGGGGGCTGGAAGTTCCAGTGAGTATGATGAATTCTTTACTGAATTTCTTAGGCTGTAAACTCAGGAACGAGTGGATTATATAGTAGAGGTAGAATTCCTTCTGATCTTTGGAACTCTTGGTTTGTTCTGTTAAGACCATCAATTATAGAGGCTAATCTTCTTTACTTAAGGTCACCTGCTTGTAGATGCTAATCTCATATGAAATACCTCCACGGCAACAATTAGTCCAGTGTTTGACCAATCAATTGGTCACCATAACCTAACCAAGTTGACGAATAAAATGAACCATTATATATATCCTTAGCTTGTAAACAAATTACATTTAGCTGAAGTACTTTGAAGCTGCTATTTATACTATTTTTGCTTAGGATATTTTTTTAAAAAAATAATATTACAGACAAATTGAGCCTAATTTCTAATATCTGAAGTATAAAATCTGTATGGATATATAAATATTGGTTCAATTATTTTTATATACAAATTTTCCATTTATGGAAGTCTTTTCTCTTATTTAACTCTTAGTCTGAAAATAAGATCCAGATTTTCAGAAAGACATATGATGGATAATTCCCTTTACAGAAGGATTGACTTATCAAGTTCCTTTGGTTGACTAATGAATTCCTCCTTCCCTTCTCCCTTCTCCCTTCTCCCTTCTCCCTTCTCCCCTCTCCCCTCTCCCCTCTCCCTTCCCATTTTGTTCTTATTTTGCGGTACCATTTATTAAACTCTGTGCTAAGTTAAGTTACTGCTGAAGAATAAAAAATTTGACAATCTTGTCTGTGCACTTAAGGAACTCATAGCTAGAGTGATACTAGAATGCCTGTGAATATAATTCTTGACTATATATTTCCCAAGATATATATGTTAAACCTATCATGAATGTTTATGCATAACAGAGCATATATTTGTGTCTCATGTTTATGCCTAAAGACCTAAAGTTTATGAGTATATTAAAATAAAGTAT
>JAQZBX010099350.1:0-11489 GCA_029593785.1 Cabassous unicinctus
TCCATTGATTTTAATCATAGAACATGGTAGTACTAAGAGATGCCCTAAGGGATCTCCTGTGTTCTAGGAAAACTCTTTTTTATCTCCATTGTATAGTAGCAGTCCAATTTCTCCTTGATAATCAGGAACAATTACCTCAGTCAGTACAGTAATTTCCTTCTTTGCCTGTGGATTCAGAGGCATGAGGAGCCCAAACTGGTCAGGTGGCAGTCTTAACTTCCAGTTCAATGGAATCATCGTTGTGTCTACTGGTGGAAGCACTCCTCTTTTAAAACTAAGACCTGTAGCTGGCAGAGCTTAATGTGGAGACAGGAAGCAAAAGTTTTTCTAGTGGATCACTAGGGGTAATAGTGAGTGGTTCCATTCCCATTTCTACCCCTTGATTCCTGGTCCCATGAATCCTGGCTATGGGAGATCAGCACCATAGAACAGATAATGATTTAGAGCATATGCAACCTCCTGGAGAATATTGCCTCAGGCTTGCAAGGTATTGCCACTCAATTGGTACCATAAGGCCATTCCAGCTACTTCAGGATGATGGGAAACATGGTAAGACCAGTGAATTTCATGAGCATGCACCCATTCCTGCACTTCATTTGCTATCAAGTGGGTTCCTTGATCAGAAGGAATGCTGTGTGGAATACCATGACAGTGGATAAGGCATTCTGTAAGTTCATGGTTGGTAGTTTGGGTAGAAGCATTGCATGCAGAGAAGGCAAATCTGTATCCATAGTTTGTGTCTATTCCAGAAACAACAAAATGCTGCCCTTTCCATGATGGAAATGGACCAATGTGATCAGCCTGCTACCTGGTGGTAGCTGATCACCTTGGGGAATGGTGGCATATCTGGAACTGAGTTTTGGTCTCTGCTGTTGGCAGATTGAGCACTCAGCCATGGCTGTAGCCAGGTTGGCCTTGGTGCATGGAAGTCCATATTGCTGAGCCCACACACAAGCTCCATCCCTACCACCATGGCCACTTTGTTCATGAACTCATTGGGCAATGACAGGAGTGGCTGGGGAAAGAGGCCAAGTGGTATCACAGAATGGGTCATTGTATCCACTTGATTATTAAAAATTTTCCTCTGTTGAAGTCACCCTCTGGTGAGCATTCATATGGGACACAAATATCTTCATGTTTCTTGTCCATTCAGAAAGGTTCATCCACATATCTTTTCCCCAGACCTTGGTCACCAATTTTCCAATCATGTTCCTTCCAAGTCCCTGACCACCCAGCCAAACCAATGGCTACAGCCCATGAATCAGTGTACAAATGGACCTCTGGGCATTTCTCCTTCCAAGCAAAATGAACAACCAGGTACACTGTTTAAAGTTTTGCCAACTGAGAGGATTTCCCTTTCCTCATTGTCTTTCAGGGATGTCTCAGAAAGGGGCTGTCATGCTGCATCTGTCCACTTTTAGGTGGTACCTGTGTCTCATGCAGAATTGACTGTAAACCAGACCTGAGTTTTCTCTTCCTCAGTCAACTGAGTGTAAGGAACTCCCCACGAGGTCATAGCTGTGGGCTGAGAAAGAGAAGATAATGTAGCAGGAGTGGGAGCCATGGGCTTTTGGGCCACTTCTTTTGTAACTTACTTGTATCTTCAGGGCCTGCTCAAGGCTGGTCTCGTATATACCACTTCCGTTTGATGATAGAGTGATGCTGTGCATGCCCAACTTTATGGCTTGATGAGTCAGACAACACCCAGCTCATGATAGGCAACTCAGGTCTCATGGTAACTTGGTGGCCCATGGTTAAGGATTCAGTCTCTACTAAGGCCCAATAGCAGGCCAGAAGCTGTTTCTCAAAAGAAGAGTAGTTATCTGCAGAGGATGGTAGGACAATGCTCCAAAATCCTAAGGGTCTGCACTTGACTCTCCTATAGGGGCCTGCCAAAGGCTCCAAACGGCATCTCTACTTGCCACTGAAACTTCCAGCGCCATCGAATCTACTGGATCGTATGCCTAAGTGACAGAGCAGCTTGCATGGCAGCTTGGATGTGTTGCAGAACCTCCTTTTGTTCCAGTCCCCACTCAAAACTAGAAACTTTCTGGGCCACTTGGAAATGGATCAGAGTAGCATACCCAAATGAGGAAAATGTTGAAAGAGGCCAATTAGGCATTGTGCCTGTTTTTCGATTGCAGGAGAGGCCAGACGCAGCAGCTTATCCTTCACTTTAGAAGGGATATTCCAACATGCCCCACACCACTGGATGCCTAGAAATTTCACGAGGCGGAAGACCCTTGAATTTTTGCTGGATTTATCTCCCACCCTTTGACATGCAAATGCCTTGCCAATAAGTCTAGAGTAGTTGCTCTTGCTCAATAGTGTCAAGTGAGGACACTGTCATCAATTTAATGGACCAGTGTGATGTCTTGTGGGAGGAAGAAATGATCAAGGTCCCTTTGGGAGACTAGATTATGACATAGGGCTGAAGAGCTTGATACACCCCTGAGATAAGGCGGTCAAAGTATATTTCTGGCCTTGCCAGCTAAAAGCAAACTGTTTCTGGTGGTCTTTACTAAAAGGTTTCTAGCAAAAAGTATTTTCCAGATCAATAGCTGCATACTAGGATCAAGGAGATGGGTTCATTTGCTCCAGCAATGACACCACATCTGGAACAGTAGCTTAAACTGGAGTCAGCACCTGGTTACGTTTATGACAATCCACTGTCATCCTCCAAGATCCATCTGTTTTCTGCACAGACCAAATAGGAGAGTTGAATGGGGCTGAGTTGGGAGTCACCAGCTGTGGCAGTTTGATATTATTTATAAATTCCAAAAAGAGATATTGATTATATTTGTAAACTGGTCTGTTCCTCTGGTGTGATACCCTTTGATTGAAATTAGATTCAGCTAAGATGACTTTGATTAAATTATGTTAAGATTAGGGCTTTGATTCGACCACGTCATTAGGGCATGCAGGGTTGAGTCCCCACCCCCTTGGTGGGCTATATAAATGAACTCTCAACCAAGAACACGGTAGATAGATACACAGAAATAGATACACAGAGGAAGAGACACAGCTCCATAGATATGGCAGAGGCTCTGGGAAGAGAGATGAGCCATTTACCTGAGAGTTTACAGCTGACCTTGTGAAGAGAACAGAGCAGCTGGGCCCGGAAAGAAATGAGCCCCGGGAAGAGAGACCAGCCCTATGCCAGCTACAGCTGAGATGGGAAGAAGCTGGACCCACGGAGCCTTAAGAGGAAAAGGAAGGCTGAACCCTCACAGACATTGCCTGCCATCTTGCTTCAACACATGACAACAGAGTTTGGTGAGGAAGTAACTTTGAGTTGGACTCTTTAAGGCCTTATAACTGTAAGCTTCCACCTCAAATAAAGACCCTTTATAAAAACCAACAGATTTCTGGTACTTTGCATCAGCACCCCTTTGCCTGAATAATACATCACCCCTGCATCCTTCAAGTCCTTGATGGTGGCACTAATCTCTGCAACCCCTCCAGGAATGCAGGACTGCTTTTCATTGACTATTTTCCTAAATAGAGCCAGTTCTAGTGGCTTCCATTTAGCCGTTCCTACCATAACAGCTCTTACTCCACAAGTCAGGAAACCAACATGGGGATTCTGCCAGTTACTGAGTATGTTTATTCCAATTATGCATTCCAGAACTTGGGAAATAACCACTGAATGGCTTTCGGGGGACCTACAGGAGCCACTGTGAGATGAACCTGGACTAAAACTCCATTGATCTATTTCCTCACACCTGGAAGAACTTAAGAATAAAACATAAGACTAAACATTCATGAAAAAAAAAAAAAAAAAACTCCATTGATCACTTGACCTCTATAAGCCCTACTTTGACTGGTGGACTTCAGTGATGTTTTGGGTCTCCTGGAATTACTGTCAGTTCCAATCCCCAAAATGTCCAAACATTTCTTTTTCTTAGTCATGCACATAAATCCATAGGTCCCTTTGAGAAAGACTGGAAGGAAGATTAATGGTATAAATTTTTGGCAGTATAACAGGGTCCTTCCCTATGGGGACCTGGCCTTCCCTTCATTCAAGGGGTTCTGGGTCTGTAATCCTGGGAATTGATTGAGGGACCGTGACTCTGTTTTTGTGATTCAGGTTAGACTTTTGTTCATTTGACCTAGAACTCTTCTGCTTATACAGATGAAGTAAGAACTTAATAGATTGCCCATCTACTTCACAACCAGGTACCCCATGATCAACTAGCCAACATCATAAGTCTCTGTAAGTCAGACTATTCTAATTACTTCTTTTATTCTTCTGTTCATTATGGTAGCCATATCCACCTTATCTTTTTGATGATTAAATGCTGCCACTTGACTCCTGCCCACCTGGGATCTAACATCCCATTGTGTTTAAGGATCCAAGTTCAGTGACTGCAGTTCCCTCACTAATATCTGCTCTCCAGAGAAGGGCAACCACAGAGCTCTTCAGGGATGATGGAGTTGCTCTCACACCTCACAGTCCTGGTGAAATATGTGCCCTCTGGACATTTATGAGTTGGGTGACCAGGTCTTCTCACATGGTAAATTCAGTCTAACATTCCAATGTCTCTAAGCCTTTGGGTTCCCTCATCTACATGAAACCAGGGCAGTCCTGGCATTTTGACTTCAGGTAATGTAAGCCACCTTTTGGTTTATGCTTCAGCCAACCACCTGAACAAACTGTTAGATCCCTTTCTAACCCCTCTAGCTACAACATTGATTCCAGAATCTCTGCTTAGTAGGCCCATATCAATAAATGCAGCCTGATCCAACTTTATGTCCTTCCACCATTACCCTGAACCCTTAATATCCAGGAATGGATATTAAGGGGGATATTAATCATCCCCTGATTTCTGTCTATCTAAATTAGAAAATTTATGCAGTCCATTTGGGGTGTAGAACATCTCCTCATGGGTCACTCTTTGTAACTCAACTTTCAGGGCCTGTTGGGACTTCAGTCTAGTTATAGGTCTGGAAGAAAAGAGGGGTGGTGGGGGTAGGTCATGAGAGGACTGAGCAGTGTCTTGCAAGTCAACTACCTCAGGGCATTCTATTACAGTTTCATCCCATGAAACAGGGTTAATCTCTTCAGATGGAGGTGTGAGAGCTGTTTCCTCAGGGGAGGCAGGTACAGGTTTATCAGGCATAGCAAGGTTAATCTCTGAAGGTGAAGATGAGGATGGCTGATTCCTCAGGGCAGACAATTACAGGTTCATCTGGCAAAGAAGACTTAGCAGAATCTAGGGCTTCAATGTCCCCACCGTCATCATTATCAGCTCATATATCCCCACTCCATTTTTCCGGATCCCGTTCCTTCCCAATCAATGCATTCACTTTAACAGCAGACACCCTACAAAGTTGGGAATTCAATTCACGTTGTAATTCAGCTACTCATACAATGAGACTCTGGGTCTGATTTTCAGAAATCTCAAGTCTGCAGCTGCAAGAAATAAGAGTTTATTTCAGGGCACATATAGAAACTTTCATGTCCTTCATGCAGCACTTGAGCTTGCAATTTGAAGCATTGAGCTCATCCCTTTCTTTAACAACTGTATCCAGCATAGCTAAGAGCAACCAGTCAACATCATTATACTTTTTAACTCCACATCATTATACTTTTTAACTCCACAAATACACTGTCAACCAGAACCTTGTCTCTTATAAGCATTTGAGTAGCAGTATCCAATAGTGATATAAATACCTCTATTGCCAATTCATGCCATGGACTATCAGTGACATCTTGGTCTTGGAAATAGAGTTATTTGTAGCTTTTAATCTAATCAAATTAGATAACCAAGTCCCAAAACCCCAGAACCAACTCAGAAAACTCATCCTTAAGATTCTGTTTCGAAAGAACCACTCATGGTACCAAAATCTGTATTAGTCAGAGTTCTCCAGGGAAACAGAACTGACAGGACCTATGTGTATATATTTACTCATATGACTGTGGAGATTGGCAAATCCAAATTCCATAGGGCAGACAGCAAATTGGGAACTCTGATGAAGGTTTTGATGAATTCCCCTGGAGAAGGTGGCTGGCTGAAGTAGAGAGAGAAATTCTTCTTTCTGACTGCTGAAATCATCAGTTCTCCCTGATTGGATGGAACTTCTCTCATTGCTAAAGGCAATCTCCTTTGTTGGTTATAGATGTAATCAGCCATAGATGCAATCAACTGACTAATGATTGAAATCTATGAAATATTCTCAAAGAAATAATTAGGCTAATGCTTACTTGACCAAACAACTGGACACCATAACCTAACAGAGTGGGCACATGAACTTAATCTCACAAAAGATATGTCACAGCTGTCCCTCAAATCCAGACCATCCCCTTCTTTCCCACCACCACCATCCTAGAGTAGATCTTCATCATTTATTACCTCTTCCCTGGCCTTCCTCCAGACTCTCCTCCAGAAGTGAGTGATCTTTCTAATACATAGATCCCATCAGCACCTCTACACACTGCAAGCTTAAAATTAATCAATTATCTCTGTGGTAGGATTTGGGCCAAACTTGCCTTTTCTCAGCTTGAAATTTTGGGTCATTGTTTGAATTGTTTATAATGAATATGCATCATGCTTACAAAACCAAAATGGTGATTTTATTTTAGAAAAAAAATTCTGGCTAATTCTGGGTGGTGGGGCTATGGATAATGGTTACCTTTTTCTCCATATTTAAGTACATTTTTAAAGTAAAAAAAAAAAATCATTTACTGCTTCCTTGTTGCTTTCATGTAGCCTGGAACCCACCCACTCCTCTGAGCTCTCACAGCTTCCTTCACATAGTGACTACACTTATTCTGCACCTACTATATGCCAGGGATTGTGCTAGACACCCTCAAAATATAAACATTACTGCATTTAAACCATACATTTGAAGTTAGGTTACTTAACTTGCCTGGAGTCACAGGGCTAGAGTGAGAAAGCCATGGTTAGAACCCAGGCAGTTTGAAACCAGAGTTTGGATTTTCCATCATACCATGGTCTCCTAATTTGCACACACATTGGGTCTCTCTCTCTATTTTTTTTTTGTTGTTGTTGTTGTTTGTTTCTTTTTTGAGGTACCCGGGCTGGGGATTGAACCAGGACCCGTATGTGGGAAGCTAGCACTCAACCACTGAGCCACATTGGCTCCCCTGAATTGTTTTTTTTTTTCATTTGTTTGCTTGTTGCTTGCCTTTTTGTTTTTAGGAGGCACCAGGAACTGAACCTGGGACCTCCCATATGGGAAGCTGGTGCTCAACTGCTTGAGTCACATCCTTTCCCCTGGGCCTCTTATTTCTTTGCCCCAGTATGGTATGTGGTATATTCTTGTCATTCAATAAATGTTTGTTATTTAATAAAGTTGCTTTAGAATATCTTCCTAAATATCATTTCTGTGATAGGATAATTTTGAAAAGCTCATTGATTTTTTTTCTCCCCTCATAATTTCCCTTTCCTCTACCTTTCTAGTTCCATTGTCTAAATGGAGGGATGGAGCAGGATGGAAAGTGGAAATCATGAAGGTTTTTGGGCTTTGGCCTTCAAAAGCTCAGGGATTTGGGGGAATGGACAATGTTTCCAGGCTGAGACTTTCAGACTTTATTGGATTCCAGAGGATGAGACCTAAGCTCAGGCATAACCTTGAAAGCCTGGAGGACATGGCTGAGAGGTGGGTCTGGTCAGATGGCATCTTAGATGCTTCTAGAGAATCCCATGTTCCAGGTAGGAGAAGGAGAATGACTAATATACCTTCATTATGACCTGGAAGAGCATAGGATTGAAGGGGCTACTGGGCAAGAATTAAGATCCTCTTAAAAGGTGCCTGGGTGAACAAATAACACAGAGGATAACATGGTACCCCTCCCAGCCTCGGCACTACATAAGCCCCCTGTAACGTAGTCATAAATCTGAGGAAAGGGTGAGGGCTCAGGGGAATCCAGAAGTGACTGAGACTGAATTTTTTTCACTGCCAGTGCAGTGGGGGCTCAGAATGGAAATTATATTACATTAAATAAAAATAAAGTTTTATCTTACACTCAAGACTTACCTTGAGTCTCTGGACCAAGACTTTATGACACTGCCCTTAGCTGGGTGTTTGCTCTGGGCTGGAGAAATACATTCCAAGGCTGCACTGTCCTCTGAGTATGTGGAGCGGAGCCTGGAATTCCAAATCACCCACCAAAGACAGGGGAATCCTCAGGTTTTGGAACCCAGAAGAGTGAGTGATAACCTAAGACAGAAGTTAAAGAGATTCACAAAGGTTCTCCTCACCCGGAAGGTCTCCATCCCCATATGTGTAGGTGGACTAGAGGTCTCCCTTGTAGGCAAACCCAGGATTTCCCTCAAAGAAGCCTTTTTGGGCTCATGAGACTCACAGAAAGAAACTTGATTTAGACCCATAATTCCACACCATTGACCATGACAAGGATAATCTTGGCCTGAAAAACTTTCAGAGCAGATATGACTGGTTACCCACTTCCTCATCATTAGTGCCCTGGTAAACTGTCTCCTTCAGAGCAATACTGCTCCCTGGGGCCCCTTCAAGATGAGTGAGCCATGAAATGGACCCCCATGGGATAAAAAAGAGGGGGTGGTCTGCCGAATGAAGTTACTTGCCAGCGACCCTTTAAATTTTAGCCTATGCTTTGCCGTGGTTGATGCTGATAACACTAGTGAACCAGCAGGGTGGCTTCTGCGTGGTGGGAACTTCACTATGCTTGAGTTGGAAAGTCTGGCTCAAGTTTCAGCTCTGCTCTTAGCAGCTTGTGCTAGACAACCCACTTCCCTTTTCTGAGCTTTGGTGTCCTTGTCTGTTGGAAATGCCTACCTCACACGGTTATGGGGAGAACACTTAGGCTTCCCCTAAGGATCCTCATCCTGTTTCACTAGCAGAAGCCTCATCCAGTCTTAGCTCCAACCCCAGGTGACCCGTAGAAATCCTGTTATCCCATGAAAATGGTATGATTTAATACAATTAGGTTAAGCAGAGCCTTGGGGTAGCCCTTAGTGGTGATGCTGCAACTGGAAAGCGAGTGGCCTCTCTACTACCAGGAAGTACTGGGGGTCCCCCTGCCCAGTAGGTCAAAAGGCTGGTGTGGGGCTCATGGTTGACCCCACACCTTCCATAAAGCCAGACATCCAATATTTCAGGCAAACACTTTCATTATGTTCTTCCTCTGGGGTGTAGGGAGGTCCATGTTTAGTGGTGGGGCTTTTCAGAAACAAATTAGCTCTGAGCCTGGAATTCTTTTTGTTTTAGTTGGAGCCATTGGGGTGACAACCTTCGTGTACCTTACCCCATTGGTCCTCAGGGCAAACCAAATGAGCTTCACTTTACCTTTCAAATCTCTCTCTGTTGTGTCCACTTCTTTCTAACACCTCCGAGAGAGCCCACCATCCTACTCCAAGCCACCAGCAACTCTTTTATTAAGCTTTTTTGAAATATAATTTACATCTAATAAAGTGAACAAATCCTAGGCATACAGCCTGATGACTTTTTACACCCCTGTAACCATCCAGACTGAGATGTAAGACGTTTCCAGCTCTCCAGCAGGTTCCCTTCTCCTCCCTCACAGTTATTATCTCTCCCTAGGATAACAACTATTCTGACCACAATCCCTGTGGATTTCCTTGGTCTGTTTTTGAACTTCATATAGAAAGAAACATAGAGTATGTCCTCACTTGTGTTGTGAGATTTATGCATGTAGTATGTACTTTAGACTGTACTTTTTTTTTTTCTGCTGTATAATGTTGCATTGAATGGACATTCCACATTTATTTGTCCATTCTATAGTTTTTGGACATTTGGGTTGTTTCCAGTTTTTGACTATTCTAAATAAATTTCATGTCTTTGGAGGACCATATATGGTGGGTCATGGGGTTCATATATGTTTAGCTTTAATAGATATTATCAAATATTTTTCCACAGAGGTTGTACTAATTTACATTCCAACTAACGGTGTATGAGAGTTCCAGTTGCTTCACACACTCACCAACTCTTAGTATTGCCAGTGTTTAAAATTTTAGCCAATCTGTTGGTTATGCAGTAGAATCTCATTGTGCATTTCTCTGATGACTAAAGATATTGAACATCCCTACCCATATGTTTATTGAAAGCCATTGTCACTGTTTTCCTGGACCACTGCAAAGGCCTCATCACCAACCTCCCTTTTTCTGCACTGGGCCTTCCCTTTCGCCCATACAGCTGCAGTAGTAAGTAGTGTTTTTTTTTTTTGTTTTTTTTTAACAATTTATTGAAGTATATCATTCACACATGAACATACATAAACTATAAGTGTTGAGCAAACATCGTGATCTTACAAGACAAACATGCCTAACATCCTACAATGCTCCTACACATCACCCCACCACAAACACCCTGCATTGTTGTGGAACATTTGTTAACAAATCAAATCATGAAAGAGCATCGTCAAAGTATTACTACTAACTATAGTCCATATCTTCCTCCCCTATACTTTTTTTAAAGGATTTATTTATTTATTTACTTTTATCCATTTTTACCCCCCCTTCCCATTTTTGCTGTTTCTGTGTCCATTCGCTGGGCAACTCTCTGTGTCCTTTTCCTGCCCTCTCTTCTCATCCTTCTCCTCCTGTCTTCACTGGGATTTGATCCATGGAATCTCCGATGTGGGAGAAAGGCATCCTACCGCCTACACTACCTTAGTTCCTGGTTTTTCCGTGCGTCTTGTCTTGGCTTTCCCTTGTATCACACTCCTATTACATCACCATCTTGCTGCGTGGCTCACGGGGCCTGACGGCTCACCCACACACGGGACCTGGTGGTGCACCCGCGCACATGGCCTGATGGCTCATCTGCTCGTGGGGCCTGATGGCTCACCCGCTTGCAGGGCCTGGTGGCCCATGCACCATTTATATTTTTCTTTTTTAAATTTTTACTGGGAGGTCCCGGAGATCGAACTCAGGTCCCTCCATATGGGAGATGGATGCCCAACCACCCGAGCCACATCCGTCCCCCTGCTATATGTCTTAAGGTTGATCAAAGACACCCAAAGTTACAGTCTCCCCCCCAATAGAGGATGGCCATACAACAAATCAGGCCTAGTTTATCACCAGCATTCTAAAAACCAGACCTAGGGAGAAAAACTACACATGCATGGTTTCTAATATAGTGAATGTTTAGCCTACCCTGATTATCACAAAATCAGGACAGCGAGAATATTCGCATAGTAGTGCTCTTAACATGTAAATTAGATCACTATACTCCCTGTTGGGGGGCAGATGGGGCTCAAGTGGTTCGGCGTCCGTCTCCCATATGGCGGGATCTGGGTTCAATGCCCAGGACCTCCTGGTAAATAAAAATAGAAGGCGAGCAGGCGAGCCACTGGCCCGTGGGCACGTGCGCTGCAAGCCAGGCCCCAGCGAGCCACGCAGCAAGATGATGACACAGCAAAAGGAGAGTCACAGGGGAGAGCCAAGGTGAGATGCGCCAGAAACCACTTGGTGGCGCAAGGGGCAGGATGCCTCTTTCCCACATTGGAGGTCCCTAGGATC
>JAQZBX010099351.1:0-11484 GCA_029593785.1 Cabassous unicinctus
TCATAGTGGCCACATGGGGTAGTTTTAGATTACATGAAATAGTTTTCCTCAGTGGGCAAGTGGAAAATAAGAGTTTCTGAATCTCTCCAAAGCATTGGGGTTAATATGTTATTTGGTATTCAGAGGCAACAAGGAAAAAGTAAACAAACATTTCTATGACAGCCTCCTTAAAAGATTCATTACATGAAGCCCATGACAAAATAAAACATTTCGGAGATAAAATCGAGCTAAGCAAAGCAGGGAAGATGATGATGATTTTAATGCCTATTGCTATTCTTCCTTATTATCCAGTCTTCTTCCATTTATGCCCTTCTCTGTTTAAATATTTTGAAATACCAAACCTATTCTCTAAACTCTCTTTTTTATTCAGAAGAATTGGAAAATAAACAGATTCCTTTTAAGGTCTGCCTTTGAATTTCCTGGAGTGACCAGAAAGACGATTTTCAACCCTTAGTCAAAAACTGAGCTCATGACTAAAGCCAGAGTTTTCCCAACCCACAAAAAAAATCCTCAAAATTTTTTGAAAAAATTTAGAAATTTGATTGAATCCTAGACTCCAGGTCTCCATATTTATATCAATGTTTATACATGGTCTTCTGCCCAGGGTAGGCATACAAATGGATGAGGCAAACCTAATGGGAAGATTCTGAAAAAAGAAGGATCCTACCACACAGGCTAGCAGAGATATGTCACAAAATGCTGGGTGATAGCCAAGGTCATATAACATACTATTCTGTGTTTCCCCCAAAAATGATTTGCCTATACTTCAGTCTTGAAAACAATAGAAGGATGAATCTGTTAATGACTATAAGGAAAAATTAAGAGTAGATTTTACAAACCATTCAGTATTATCTGAATGAAAGCAAACATGTAAGCCTTATTTATTAATAGAGTTAAAACTGACTAGACAGCCAGATTAATAAACAAAACACAAACACATAAAAAATACAAAAACAAACAAACAAAAGCCATTACACCCACAAACAAGAATGGGAAGCTGCATGATGAAGTACTAAAACTTGGAGAATGTTTTAGAAGAAATATAGACCAAGGAAAAGCCAGCAATGTTAATAGCTTATGAACCCGCAACTACAATAGCTGCAAGGACATACAAGATTAGTCCAGTGACCACATACCCTAGAGCACCTAATTGACATCTTCATTATTTCCCAAAGTCCCAAGGATTTAAAAAATACAATGCACTTCCTAGGGACATTTGTGCTAAATGCAGACAACCCAAACATTGGAAAAAATAATATCAATATTCAGGGCTGTTTTAAATCATTCCCCTTCTGGAGAAGAGAAATCCAAAAGAGTTGGCTCAGAAAACAATATATCAACATATTAACCAGGCTCTGCCGGATCTTCCAGTAACTTACTTTCTATAATATCTCTAAATCAACAAAGAGAGACTGAAATTAAAATAAAAAAGAGCTGTGCTCGGTCTTAGTGGATATCAGAACAACTCTATCAGTTTTAAAGCCCAACTCTGTCAAACAAATAAACAAAAATTCTTCAGAGCAACATAAGTATCTGAGCAGTTGGGAGTCTCAAATCACATTAGCAGTTAACCCTATATAAACCTGTGCATGTAAACACTTAGGTCTTTTGTAGAAGAACATGAATTTTTATTATGCATGTCTGTCACTGTAAACTTGTTGGCTCAAGACTTACTCTAAATTAAAGTGTTATCTTAGTTTATCTTCAGAGAGAGAAATTATATTAGAGTACTGAAAACTTCCAAAATGAGAGTTAATTTGTACTTTTAAGGTGAAACTCGACAAACCTACATCTAGCAATGAGAGACATAAAACACAATTATAATTACCAGAATCCCAAATCAGTTATGGAGAAACAATTTTACAGCAATAGGAGAAGTAAAAGTGCTAAACTTATAAATTTAAAGCATTTACCTAGATTGGCACAGTATCTTTTACAACCAGAAGTCATATCAGGACTGAAGCCAATAATTGAGGACTTAATTAAACAATGATTAATTATTTCTTGTACAAGCCAAAGTAATACTTTCATTTTGCTGGTTAAAAAACTAACAAATGAGGATGAATATTTGTTCAAGACCTGTGGGCCATCAACAAGTTTGTAATACCTAGATTCCCTGCAGTTCAAAAACCAAATAGTCTATTGTCCAACATTCCTAGTCAGTCCAGATGGTGAACATTACTTGACTTTTCCTCTGACTTTTTCAGTATTCCAGTTTACAAGGAATGCCAGTACCTGTTGCTTTTACTTGGAAAAGTCAACAATATATGTGGGCATTCATGCCACAAGAATTCACTGAAACACCTTCTTATTCTTCCCAACCATGCAAATGGAAATTTGCAAGTATTGGAGAGGATATGGAAAAATATGAACACTAATTCATTTTTTTGTGGGATTGTAATATGGCAGAGCCACTCTTGAAGACAATTTGGCTGTTCCTCAGAAAGTTAAGTATAGAATTACCATATGATGCTGCAATCCCACTTCTAGGTATATATCCTGTTTTATTTTGCTAAAGGCTGCCAATGTAATATATCAGAAACAGGTTGGCTTTTACAATGAGGATTCATTTCATAAGCTTACAGTTCTGATACTGAAAAAAATGTCCAAATCAAGACATCAGGTGAAAGTCTTTCCCTGAACTTTGGCTCCTGATGGTGGACTCCTGACATGTGGTAGGGCACAGTGGCAGCTCTACCTAAACTTGCCTTCTCCTTTGGGCTGTGTTGACTTCAGCTTCTTGCTCTTACAACATTCTCTCTGCTTTTGTGGTATCGCCTCTGTCTCTGAATCTTTTTATCTGTTTCTGTGGCTTTTTATTCCTCCATTTATAAAAGTTTCCAGTAAAAAGATTAAGACCCACCATAAGCACACAATATAATCAAAGGCCCTTAACTGAAGTAACTTAACCAAAAGTTCCCACCTATAATAGGTATACATGCACAGGAATTGATTTGTTAAGAACTTAATATTCTGGGTTCCACAAGATGTTCAAACTGTCACATACCCAAAACTACTGAAACAGGGACTCAAATAGATATTTGAACATCAACTGTGACAGTCTGAAGTAATTTTATAAATTTCAAAGAGAAAAAGATTTTGTTTCTGAACTGATCCATTCCTGTGGGTGTGAGAATCATTTGATTGGTCTATGTCCATGAGACGTGACTCATTTTGAGTCTCTGCCTTCTTGCTGGTCTTGTATAAATGGCACTGAGATCACAGAGACACACAGAGAGAGACACATAGGAAAAAGGAAGTTGACATTATTTTTTATCTTTCCATGTGAGATAGGAACCAAGGATCACAGTCAAAGCTTAAACACAAAGCCCCCAAGAAGCCGGGTCCATGGAGCAGCTCATGGCTGAAAACATGAGCCATATGCCTGACAGACTACAGCTCACCTTGAGAAGAAAGCGGAGCAGCCGATACTGAGAAACCATGCCCAGAAAGAGAAAAGCCGTATGCATGGTTGCCCATAGCTGAGCTCTGGGAGGTGGTAAATTCTAGAGAAGGCAGGGACCTCTGCAGAGATTGGTGGCATAGACTCAGAAGCCAGAATACAGTTTATCACAGTACAAGGTAGTGGTAAGGAATGGGGAGTTGATACTTAAATTGCACAGTGGTTCAATGTAGGATGATGAAAAGTTTTGGAAATGGATGGTTGTCAGGGTAGCAAAAATTGTAAATGTATTTAACTGCACTGAATTATATATTTAAATGTAAGTAAAAGGGAAAATTTTAAGTTTTATATATACTACTTTAAAAAAATGAATGGACTGTACAGCACAAACAGTGAACCCTAATGTCAACCATGGACTCTAACACACTGATGCAAGGTGTAAATATTAGGGAGTATGGGGTAACTCAGTATTTTATGCATGCTTTTTCTATAAACCTATAACTTCTTTTATAAAAAGGAAAAAAATCATCAACATTATGAAGGAAGCATTAAAATTTCAACATTTAAAGAAGATATGATTATCTAGGTAGAAAATGTGATTATCTATCTATGCACGTATAGAAGTCACTACAACTTTAATTATCAGAGAAATACAGGTTTGCTAAAATGAGAATGATGTATATTGTACATAATTGGTATTAAATCTTCTTTAACATTTGGTAGAATGCACTGGTGAACTATTTGGGCTTGGAGTTTCCTAATGGGAAGATCTGAAACAACATATTCAATGTCCTTACAAGATTCAGGGCTATTGAGATTATTTATTATTTTTTATAAGCTTTGATATATATCTTCTGTCATTCAAGTGATTTTTCACTTCTATTTGAGTTGTTGCATTGATTTCTCTTAATAATGCCATAATTATCCCTTAGTATCATTTTAATATATATAGATATATAGTAATAACACCAGTATGGTTAAAACACAAGGTAGTTTGGAAATTAAAGAGCTACGTATCATAGGTATCAAGATATAGGAAAATAAAAAGCAAATTAAATTCAAAAAATATTGGGATATACATTTAATGAATATAATGAAAGGAAAAATTACAACTTATAGTCCTCAGTTGTGAATATCAACAAATCCAAATTTGGATCTTTGGAAGTATTAATAAAAGTCAGAAACCTTTAGCACAATCAATTAGAGAAGAGAGAGAAAAAAGACATGTTACCAGTATGAAGATTGTAAATATGTCTTATTACTTTTATTGCAACATTGCATAAAACATTGAATTCTTGTAGGACAGCATCTACTACAGCTACGCTACAATTTATCTAGCAATTTTGCTCTTGGATATTGATATACAAGGCCATAAATTTGCATGACCAGAACAAATGCATCATCAATTTGAAGTTATAGGTATGAAATTTTACCTGGCATTATCAGAAATAATAAATTGCATGTGTATATGGCACACGTTGGTAGCATGGGTAGTCTGGCTTGCAAACAATTTCAAAGAGCAGATGGGCAAATTAATCTCAAAAAGTGATAAATGGGGAAGCGGGTGTGGCTCAGTGGATAGAGCCCCCGTTTACCATATGGGAGGCCCGGGTTCGCTTCCCGAGGCCTCCTTGTGAGGGCACGCCGGCCTGAGCGGTGCGGTGGGCTGATGCAGCAACCTCAGGGCAGGAAGTGGGTGTGGCGCAATGGATAGAGCACCCGTTTACCATATGAGAGGCCCCGGGTTCACTTCCCGGTGCCTCCTTGTGAGGGCAGGCTGGCTCGCGTGGCGCCGTGGGCTGATGCGGCAAGACCTCACAGCAAGGGGGAGATAAGCAGACACAGAGAAGACACGCAGCGAATGGACACAGCAGCACAAGCAGCAAGGGGGGGATAAATAAATAAAATAAAAAAATCTTTAAAAAAAAAAGTGATAAATGAGCTACCTTTTGAATTAAAGTGAGATAATTTATCCATTTCAGAGTCATGCACTAAAACCAGAAATGTCAGTGTCTTTTCCATTTGGATAGGCACATGGAGCAATCAAGAATTTCACCAAACTGAGCATGTTAGTCATTCAGGAGAGTCTAACACACAAGAAGCCTATTTCTGATGGGATTAAATATTCTCATATGTATGTATCTCATGTTGGAACTAGGGATAATTTAATTTAGCATGGAAATTTGCATGCATTGGAGAAAAAGCCTTAGAGAAGCACATTTACATGGAGAACTACAGAGGAGTATTTAAAAATACTTATTCTATGAAAGGCACTGTCAAGAAAGACTTGACATTGCTAAAAATATTTTAGCAGTTGGAAGAAAAAAAATAGGCTTGACTAAGACACAATATCTCCTGCCATTTCTTATGTTTTAGGTTTAATTTTGGTGCAGCAAAATCATTTTGAATGTTATCCCATAAATTTATCACAGATTTTACAATATTATGGAGATTTATAAAATCATGAGTAATGAAAGCAACACAAAGGAGTTAAAATGTTCAGGCAATAAAATGCTAAAAGTCCTTGCATGTGTATATGGCACACGTTGTATATATATATATCAGAAAGAGTGGTAGAAGTGGAACTCTTTGAGGTTGTTGTAAGTCTGATCTTTCCATACTTATTACTACCTTTTTAAGAAAAAAGTGATATCAGATCACACCCTAGCTCCTCTACAACAAAGCTCCAGCCAAGCCCATAGCTACCTTCTTCAAGAAAATTATGAAAATTAATGTCTCTCCCTCCTTATCAATAGGTTTGGACCCAGTTCTTGGGGGAAGCAAACACATGTGCTTCATTAACTCAGTTACTAATGCTAGTGGAACTGCTGTTGCTACAACCAGAGAGACAATGCTGCACAGTGTTTAAAACTTGAACTTCATAATCAGATACCTTGGATACCACCTCAACTAGACAAGTGGCTCAATATCTCTAGAGATGGTTCATAAATTCTCTGAGAGCCTAGTAACAGGAGCAAGTACTGCAACCACTTATGCAACATGCAGTATGTGCTATGCCAAGAATTAAACTAGGAATTTGATGTGGTCTTATACAAGGTCAAAAAGCTAGACTATCTTAAAGAGTTCTTTCTGACTCTAGAGCATTGTATTAGTCAGCGAAAGGGGTGCTAGTGCAATATACCAGATATTGGTTGCTCTTTCTAGAGGGTATTTATTTGGGGTAGAAGTCCACAGTTACCAGGCCATAAAGCATAAATTTATTCCCTCACATTGCCACGTGTTGGAGCAAGACAGCTGCTGACGTTTGCAAGGGTTCAGGCTTCTTGGGTTCCTCTCTTCCCAGGACTGCATATCTCTCTGGACTCAGCACCTCTGTTTCCTCCAAAAGGTCAGCTATAGACTATGAGGCTCTCTAGGCTTTGCTTCTCTCCACAAGGCCAGCTGTGAACTTTCAGGCGAATGGCTCATCTCTATCCCGGGGCCTTCTCTCCAACATCAAAGCTCCAACATCAAAACTGCAACTCAAAAACTGCTTCCTCTGTCCTTTGCCTTGCCTTTTATATTTGATTCCCCCACCCACCAACGGGTGGGGCTCAACACCCTACTGATGTGGCCCAGTCAATGCCCTAATCATAACTTAATCATGCCCAGGTTAACAGATCAGTTTACAAGCATGATCCAATTATATTTTTGGAATTCATAATTACATTAAATTGCCCAATAGCTACAAGCATCAACTCTGGATCTCCTTAATGCACCCTGCCCATCACATTCCTTGCATGTGTAAATGTATTTTAATCTATGACCTGCACTGAATTATGAGCTAGGAAAAGAGACCCTTCATACTCATATGATTTATTCCAATTTCCTTTAATAAAAAGGCTTAGAATAAACAGCTGCTAGCCCAAATTTCCTTATGATGGACTCATTTCAGATGATGGATCATTTTACAAGAAACACAAATAAAATAAGAATCATTTACACTTTCAGATGAGAAAAGGTAGTCTGAGACATTATTAAAATCAAACTATTCTAAGAAATTTGGAAGTATTAATAAAAGTCAGAAACATTTATGTAAAAAAATACTTGTTTATGTAAAAAAATATTTGAAATTAAGATGACTTTGAACTATCTAGGATATACTGCCAATATAATCATAGGCTTTGAAAAGTCTTTAAGGTATATTAGCATAGCATAAAAGAGTCTAAATATTCCATATCAATGAAGAGGACACTTATGAGATCCCTTGGTTCTTTTGGCCTAGTACAGAAAATTGGGGTCCACAACAAGGTTTGATCTCACAAGGGAAAGAATTTATTAAGCAGCAGACATCTGGAGACAGACAAAGCCTCAAATCAGCCTCTCTGAACAGTAGAAGTAGCAGTGTTATATTGGTTTATGCAGGGGAAGGGTTCAAAGGGCTGGATTACAAGATCGACAGACAGGTGTGGAGCAGTTGTATCTTGTGCATGCTCTATAGCTCCGCTTGCTTTAACATGCTTGGTCATACATTGCCTGCACAGAAGATGCTATCTAAATCTCACCCAGATTTGGAGAGTGTACTTTTATAATAAATTAAACTTCTGCTAAGTTCACTTTACTACCCTACTGAATCTGCCAAAAACTGGAAAGTCCTGGTTTTTATTTACCTAGATTTTGTAGGTTTGCTTCTGATGACAGCTAATAACTGCACTCTACTTTTGGTTGGTTAGCTGTTGCTGCAAGGCTAAGATTTGCTTAACAGGGCCTAACAGAGGAAGACAGAATTTGGGTGGTAGTAGTTCTTACAAGTGGTCCTTACATCAGTAGAAGCTTAAAGATCGATATAGGCATGAAGAAAGGAATGATGGTCAGAAAGAGTTTGTCTAAGGAAGGAAGTCAAGAACTGTGTCACTCACAGCTCAATTTGGTTTCCAAACTTTCTTTAGGCCCCCCAAAGACTTTTCCAACCTGCTGATTTCTGACTACCTTGGTACTTAAATAATGTGCCTGTTTAATATGAGGATTTATAAGTTGGGTAAAGGTATTCCTTTAATAAAATTTAGTACAATGGATTTTAAATCTTTTAAGCTAAACTATTTATTTTCAATATCAAATAAAGTTGTTTGGATTCCATATGATATTTCTCAAACTTTTATATGAAGACACACACACACATGCTGTCCATACATACAGACTTATACATACTAACCATAAAACAAATTCCTGTCACATTTTACTTTCCTTTAGAATGTCTAAGTGGTCCTTCAGACTGGGTCCTTTTATTTTTCTTGAGTGTGCTATGAAAGCAGCAAATATATATGGAAGGCTTCTGACTCTTTCATGAATTTTCCACCTAAAAGATTCCTGTACAGAAGCATGCATTGTAACAACTTGAAATAAAGGACACGGGAGTGACCCTGAAGTAAAACTTCCAAGGGCACTGTGCAGCAGCCAATGCATGCATAGTTAAACTTGCAGAAATAAAGACCATACTCTTATAATGGACATACAGACTTTTAAGGCTTTTTCCTCATTTATTTATCAGGGTTATGATAGCAGTGTTTCAGGAACACTTATATAATAGCACTGATGATATTTTATGGAAAATTATTTTTTCATCACACCAATATCCTAGAAGAAGCTTGTAGCAGTTTGATATTTATGAATTCCAAGAAAGATAGTTGATTATATATTTAAACTGGTCTGTTCCTCTGGGTGCAACACCCTTTGATTGTATTAGATTCAGCTGAAATGGCTATGATTATATTATGTTAAGATTAGGGCTTTTATTAGACCACATCATTAGGGCTACTCAGTTTGAGTTCTGACCCCCTTGGTGGGCTATATAAACAGATGTTTAATCAAGAACACAGAAGTAGATACAAAGAACAAGATACACACAGAGGAATAAAGAGAGCACCACAGACAGGGAAGAGGAATGAACTTTGATCGTGCAGCCCTGGGAAGACACATGGGCCTGATAGTCTACAGCTGACCTTGTGAAGAGACCAGAGCAGCTGAGCACAGAAAGAAATGAGCCCTCCAGGCTACAACTGAGATAAAAGATGCTGGGTGCATGGAGCCTTAAGAGGAAGAGGAAGACTAAACCCTTGCAGACATCGCCTGCCATCTTGCTGCAACATGTGTGGCAACAAATTTTGGTGGGGAAGTAACTTTCAGTTAGACTCTTTAGGGACTTGTAACTGTTAGCTTCCACCCCAAATAAATACCCTTTATAAAAGCCAACAGATTTCTGGTACTTTGCATCAGTACCCCTTAAAGCATTCCAAGACTATTTGCTGAATCATGCCATGGTGAAGCAGGCTAGTTAGGAAATCAATAAACAGATCTGGAACCTGGCAAAAAGTCCACGTGGACGTCAATACCCCCAAGATGGCTGCTGGAAGATCCTCATGAGATTCTGCCATTCAGAATGAGATTTCCTCCAGAAGCCAGGAAAAGCCCTGGGACCTTAGCATTTGGCCCTCCTGGGGGATTGATGGGTGGGGCAATCAATCAAAACAGCAAACAGCTGGAAATCCTCCTATGCCATTAGCAAAGGGTCAGAATAATTAATAGTTTAAAAAGCAAGCACAAAGGTCTTTTGTTCTCTCTTGCCTTCGCCCTGTGCTGGTTCCTGTTCGTGCCCTATTCTGGCCTTCTTCGCCCCCACCAGGATCAATACACAAGTAAAACTTGGACATGTATAATCTATAATGTGAAATTGTATTCTATAAATCAGCCCTCTTTATCACTCTTCAGCCCCTTCCTCTCTACATGAGACCCATGATCTGTTATTTTCTCCCTTTTCTCTTCTCACCATTCCTTAATAAATTACTAGCCTAACTAACTCAATGTGCTCTTAAATTCATTTCCTGCAGTTTAGCCAAGGACCTAGACAAAATCATATTATAATGGTCAAATACAGAAGAACATCAAGGTTTTCCTAATCTATATAAAATTGTGGACTTTATTATAGAGATAAGGGACAAGTTTCTAGTATTTAATTACACTCATTTGAAATCTCAAAGCCATGTACATTATTTTGTGTTACAAGATATCATTTTGTGTTACTTGCTATCAGCTAATACAAGGTAGCGGTTATCATTTAAAAAAATGAAAATAAATAATCATTGTTTTTCTGTTGTTTGTTTATTTTGCTTCATCTTTTTTTCCTGCTATGGGTATAGGAAGAGCGTCAGTAAAAAGTAAAGGGATAGAATTAATTTTAGCCATTAATTTAGAGCAAATAATTCTTACTGTCCACAGAAAATCCTTCTCATGTTTTTGTATTTCCTGTCACCTCACCCATTTCCACCTCTCTTTGCACTACTAGGGAACCCTCTGTATTCTGCTTAACAAATGTCATGCTTGTACTCTTAGTAGCCCCAATGTACTGCACATTACTTGTGCTTTTTATTTTTAAAATTTTTCACATCTATTGAAAATAATCTTAGTATAATCTTTTACAATTTGACTCTTCTTTCTCTTTTTATAAAACTGACTGATAGAAAATCTTAATTATATCATTTCAATATGAAATTATTAACACTGGATAAATCTACATGCAGAAACAGATAAATGCACAGTAGATTCCTTTATAAGTTATTGATAAGTAAAGCAGGCAATAACACAGTATGGAAAAATAATGAAAGAACATCAAAATTAAAAAGCATATATTGGCATATTTAGACATTGATAAAATTATGAATGCAATAATTAAAGGAAACATATACCTGCACACAGAGACAGAATATTTTTAAAAGGTATAATTAGGGCATTAAATATGCCACGGTAATTTAAAGCATAGACAGAATCCAGATCTCTGAGCACAGTGGATTTAGGGCCAAAGATTTAAAAATATTTAAATATACAAATACTTGGAAATCTAAATTATACCCTGCTAAAGATCTAATTTTAATAAATAAATCATAATAGAAATTGTTTAATAACTATATTGATGAAAATGAGTATATTAACATTGTGTCATGAAAAATGCTTGGAAATAATCACTCCCATCCTCACAACAAGAAAAAAGCTGAAAACTGAAAATCAACATCCTTCTGAGAATAGATGTCATAGAGCATATGACTGCTGTCCAAACTAGACAGATAGACAAGTACAAAGAATTATAGCAA
>JAQZBX010099352.1:0-11482 GCA_029593785.1 Cabassous unicinctus
ACATCTCATTCCCCCTATTCTCCAGGGACAAATGACCACATTACCTTACTCATCTGTCACTATGTTAATAACATATATCACAATCTTATTACCAGATGCAGATATACTTTTTGCAAGTAATCCATGTGACTTTAGAAGAGGTCAGATTTTTCATGTAAAGCAGCTCTATGCATGATATCCCCAAGCAGCAGTTTTCCCTTCTGAGCACAACCTTGTGATTTAAAAATGCATCCTTCCTGTCCTATGTTGATAAATATGTTCACTTTGACCTCCAATTTTTAAATCTGTTTAATTATATCTTTATCTATCTATCTATCTATCTATCTATCTATCTATCTATCTATCTATCTATTTATCTATATCATCTATCTATCTATATATATGTTTTTAAAAGATAATTACATTATGTGAACAATACAGGGGACTCCCATATGTCCTGCTCCTTACCCCTCCTACATTTTCCAACCATTTAATTATATCTTAATACTTATTAATTAGTATATAATAACTCTAGGCAAAAAGCAAAGTAAAGACAACAGAGACTGCCTGAACCATGAGGAAAGTCATGATCTAATGAACAAGATGCTGAGATGTGAGGTGTTCCAGATTTGGTTAACCCAATGGTCCATAAACTTGGATATTGACTATTCTAAGTTTCCATTCTAATACATAGTATATCAGGTTCATCTTCTAGGTGAGACCCATCATTTATGGACATTGTGACATCATCCAAAGGACTATATGTAGATATCATGATGGGCTGGGGATGTGGGCATTTCATCTGAAGTGAATTTTCAAGAGACTTTGGAGTTATCTTCATGTCATGGTGAACTCAGGTCCTCTGCAGATCATGCCCTGTGCTTCTCTGTTGCATCACTTCTCACCTGTGCAAAAAAAATCACCAAATCCAAATAGCAGTAATCCACAGTGACATAACATCACATGTCCAGCATATCTGATTGTGTAAATAAAGACAAGGTTCCTGGCACAGAATAAATGTGAACTGAGATTCTTCCACTAGCTGTCAAGATTTTTAAACTGAGTAAATTTTGTGAACCTTAAAGTTCTCCTTCAAGGATAGAGCTTAGGATATAGAATGTTGTTAATTAAATGAAGGTTTCAAAAGAAAAAAAATAGGCTTGAAGACTGAATGTGATTTGAACAAGACTTAGAATGATTACCAAACTAAGCAGAAATTTATATTCAGTATCAATTATAAACTTATTAATAGGATGATATTACTGAATCCAATTGCACAGTAGCCCTTACATATGAAAAAGAATGGAAAGACTCAGTTGGATGATATGTAAACGTATAGTAATCACATTAATGATTCACTAAAAGCCATGTTTATTCACAGCAAAAATGGCCACCCAGGTGTAGTGGAATTCACTGCAATTACAATATTTAGCTGTTTCCCTCAAATTTTGGAATGTGCCATAAACACAAGGTAACAGAGGAGAGAAATGTACCAGAATGTGTTTCCACAAATTAAGAGGGTTCTGGATTTGATATGAGTATTTGACATATAAATACACCCCTGAGATTGGAGACACCTTGACTTATTCCAAAACCTTCATTGACCCATGGCCTTATATGCCTCCCTGATCAGCTCACTCAAACAATTTCTGGCCTGGAAGAGGACATTAGGCTTAGAAAAGGAGGATACTTAGGGGTACCATCAGTATCCTTTCTTCAGGGCAGTACCGGAGAAAATTATCTTCCTTTCCCACTTTTATCTTTACCAAGAAAGCTCTCTCCCACATGCAAATCACCACTTAAATAACCAGATGAAAGTCCAGGCACAGTTATTTAAATTCAAGCTTCTTCTCACCCACGAAAATATTTCCTGGGAGTCAAGGATCTCACCCACACAAAAATTAAAGTTTTGTGTTTCTGCATTTTTCTGGTGGCAGCTCCCAAATGTGAGTGCCTCAGGGTTTCAGACATGAAGGTAATAGGGATGATGAATTTTAACACATGACTCACTGTGGCTCTCTTGGCCCTCAGGTGTCCTGTCCCAGATGCAACTACAGGAATCAGGACATGGCCTGGTGAAGCCTTCACAGACCCTGTCCCTCATCTGCACTGCCTCTGGATTCTCTACAACCAGTAATCATGTGCACCGGATCTGCCAGGCTCCAGGAAAAGGGTTGGAGTGGCTTGGCTGGATAAATAGTGGTGGAAATACAAGCTTTAACCCACATTTTCAGACCCAACTCAGTATTACCAGGGACACCTGAAAGAATGAAGTTTATTTAAAACAGAACAGCCTGAGAGCTGAGGACACAGCTGACCATTACTTTTCAAGAGACACAGAGAGTTAGTCAGGGTGAGCCCAGACACAAACCACACCTGTAGGACACAGGAGGGGGCTGTGCTCCAGAGAAACTCATGATTACAAAGGGGCAATCAGGGGCAACCGCAAGACCAGGAGCAAAGAAGTTCTAGGAAGGAGTTTCCTGGCTTTGTCTAGGGTTCCTTCTTGCTTCACAACATGTAACCCAAAGAGAATCTTACTCAAAAATCACAGGGTGTAGGATTTTTGCCAACATTTTTATTTTAACAGACACCCCAACAGAGGCAGTTGTGAGCTGATATTTTGCAGGTGAAGGTATCCAGTCAGCCCATGTCTTCTTCTCACACCAGATGATGTCAGCACCTCCTGCTCCTCTACCTCCTTTCCCTTCTCCAAGAGTCAGAGGAGAGGTTATGAGAGATGGGCACTACAAAATTCATGTAGAAACTATACTTTGCTTTCTCTATATCAACTTAATTCTTGGTTACACAATCATTCCTCTTCATTCAATTCATTAATATATTAACTGATTTAGCAAGTACTTATTGCCTTCCATATGCCATGAACATATCTTTATGATGAGAAAAAACTAATTCTTGTGATCATGGAAAAAAAACATATAAAGACATAATTTATATTCTTATTGCCACAAAGCCTTCCTCTCTGACCTGTAAACAATGAACACAGAAGGTCCTTGGAAAGCAATCATGACTGCCCAGGAAGAGGGATGCCCACTGACCCTTCCTGTCATTATACACAAATGTGTCTCCGACATGCAAATAATGGTCTAGGCTCCTGGGAGAAAACACAGGCTCTGATACTCAGAATAAGGTCTCTCATGTGTTTGGACAGATTTCTCTCATACTCATGGGGTTTATCTAAAAAATACTCATTTTGTTCCTCTTCCTCTTGGTGACAGATTTCAGGTGTGTACATCTCCTAGGTTGGCTTAATATTGAGCATGGTATCTCAACATACAATGGGAACTGAAGTTGGCAGCAGGCACCTGAGATCTGCTGCCTCAAAAACATGCACCAGTTGCTTCAGGATGACCACTGTTCCCTCAGTGACAAAAAGGAAGAGCTATACAAGCTGATTCTGGAAGAACATCAGGGGCAGCTTCCAACATGGCCATGTCCACCCCATTCAGGATGCCATGGATGAAGGCAAGTGTCCTGGAGTTTGTTCACAAGCTCCAGCACAGTCCCAGGTTTGAGGGCACAATTGGGATGCTTTGGAAAAGTGTGTTACTTCACCAAGGAGTTGCCCCATCAATGCCCACCAGGTTGCAGAGCACAAAACCTTGGTCTACTTTGGGTGGTTCTCACGTATATAGTAAGGGCCCCTCTTCAGGGAAATCCCAACAGCATTGTATCTGTGATGAATTCCATAGATATCCTGAGAGTCTAGATCAGAAACCATGGGACAGTAAGGAGAAGTACTGGAGGGAGAGAAGGTTTTCATCATCTGTGAGATAAGCAAAATGATCAGGCAGAAGCTGGTTGCTGCCCCAGCTCCAAGATTTCCAGGCAGCACCTCCTTGAAAAATCCATTCAGCTACCTTGAAGGTATGGTCTTCCAGGAACTTGAATTATCCTGGGAATTGAGAGAGAGCTTACAAGTTCATATCCAGGAGGATATGCAACCTAGCCAGTGATGGCTTTCTCTATGGGGGTGAAAAATATAGATTGAAATTCTCATGCCTTGGGGCAGATCTAAGCACTGTTCCTGGAAGACCTCTACAACCATTGAGTACCTGACACTGAAAAATACATTACTATTGATCATATTTTACTCCAGTCTTTCTGGCTTAGAACCAGCTAAAAAGAAACACTGGCCTGGAATTCCTGTTCCTACCTCAATTGTTTGGGTACTAATGAACTTCTTAACCTTCTCCAGGCTACATTCTTCCTTTTTTGGAGGACATGTCCTTTTGTCTTATTTCACACCTTACATCTCCCATTTCCCATCCTAAAGCTGAGGGAGGATTTAGAAACAAACTCTAGAAATGGTGGGAGTCATTTTTATTTGCCTGGGTTAAGGATTGAGAACGGGTGATCATTTCACTGACAAGAAAATGCAGTTAACATTATTGGTCTACATATGATATATGTGTGAATATGATGAATAATTTTCTCTCAACTTCAATGATGAGAAGCAGGTCAGCGGCATGAGAAAGTGCTCTAAGGGCTTAGATCCCAGGTGGTCTGCTTTAACTCTGTGCCATTCTTGTTTCTTTCCATTTTCCAGTTTGTTGAATACTGAATTGGCCCCTCTGATCTTCCAAAGGAGATCAAGTAGATTTTGTCTAGTGTTTAGTATCATAAAGGTATGGAATTTTGGTGCTTGCATCCACCCATCGTGATGCTTTTGGATGTGAAATCACTCATTCCTGCCCAGAAGATGCCCTTTGAGTTGACCCAAGTTGAAAAGCTATATCTCTGGGCACCTCAATGATGTTAGTTTTGAACTTAATTTCCCAATGTTTTTGGCCACACCTAAGAAAGGGTACATGACCAGGAGATGGAGTAGGCAGAGAGAAGATGCTACAGATGCCAAGGGCCAGGTGGGGCAGGTTGGCATGTGGGCAGGATGCTCAACCGCTCTGCTCTCAGGTTCACTGGGGTCAGAGTACCTTGGGACTTTGGCCACCACCACCTTTGCCAGCTTGCTTCCTCCCTTATGACTTTGATCCTCTGAAATTATTTGTTCATCCAGGTTGTGTTTGCCCAAGGCCTTGTGGATCATGGCTGGAGTCATCTTGGCTGGTCACTTGGACGCCTGGAATAGATCAGGGGATGGGCCATCAGGGCATGGGCCCTGGAACCAGCTCCCCCAGTGTGCAGCTACCTGAGACCTTCTGGAGCAACTTCAGCACTGAGGAAGGAGTGACATGCTCTCATCAGGTATGGGCCTACAAGGGCCTCCCTGCCTTCTCCTTTCCTCCAGGGACTTTGCCATGGAATGATGGGAGTGTTTTCCAATCATTCTTTCCCCATTCTCCAACAAGAACCTGCAACTCTTTCTTGGCTGCTATGGGCTTCCAGGCCCCAGGGACAAAGGGTGACCATGAAGCAGATTGAGGGAACTGAGAAGGGAAATATGGGCCTTCTACCCCCCACCCACCGGTGATGGTTTACTCTTGGGGAATACCCCTGTACCAACCCTAACTCTCCAGTACACCACCTCCAGTACACCACCAGTTATCACTGAACACTCAGCACAGATAACAACTGGTCCAAGCCTGGATGTCAGAGAGGGGGAGGGGCCTTGACATCAACCATGGCACACATGCACTGGGCTTGAGGATGCAGGCAAGGTTAGCAAGGTACAGATCCTCAGCTGCCTTGACCCAGAAGACCTGGGCACAGGCAAGGCTCAAGCTAAAGGTCAAACAAGTGAAAAATTAGTTACAACCATGACAGCTTCCAGTGGCATGAAAGTGCAGTCCCAGATGGGTGTGTAATATGGCAGCCTCTATGTATTGGGGGCTGGGGAGGTTACATCTGCAGGTTCTATCCAACATCTGACCCCTGCTCTTGACCTCATAGGCCACCACCATGGGGCAGACACTATCCTCCCAGCCTGGGTCACAGAAACAGGCCCTCACTGGCAAGGGTCTCCACTCACCAGCTCATCCTCCACATTGAGGTCAAAGGTCACCTGTTTTCCCCACTCTGCTCTAACCCTACAGTTCCCCCCATCTTCCCCATGGGAAATCCAAGCTCTCTCCAGCCGCCCACAGTGCCTGATGTAACCCAGCCCCTGATACTTCTCTGACATCATCTCTTCCCCTTGACCCCTGCTCATTCACCTATGTCCTCCTAGGTGCTTCTCACAGCAACCAAATACACAATCTCCTTGGACCTAGAAGTCTATCTCCTCTCTCCCTACTCTCTGGGGCTGCCTCACCAAGCTCTTCCCAAGCTTTCCTCTCTCAGCAGGCCATTCTCAGCCCCTTTGTCCACAAAACTCAGCCTTGAACACCGTTAAACACACACTATTCTGGCCTCTGGAGATGGCTTCTGCCCTTCCCAAAGTCATGGCAAAACTGCTCAAGGACAGCAGGGATGGAACATGTCATTCCTTATGTGTCTACTGCCTGAAACAGTGAGGGGCCACAGGGAATATTTTCCTGCCCAGTATACAAGAATGCTCTTGTACATGTTACCATTGTCCATGTCCAGGCTGACAAAGATGATGCAACAGTCACCCAGCTACCAGTTATAGAGTGGCCATTAGCTGCAGGTCATTTGGGTTGTCAGGTCGGTCCTGGGTCTGATGGAGGAGAAGGATTAAGACATGTTTCTGGAGGTTGATGTGACACTGGAGGAGTTCTGTGAGGATGGTGAGGTCAATTCCCCAAAATGTGGGGGGCAGCAACATCAGCATAAAATCTGGAACATGTGGAGCACCTCAGACTTACTCTAGAAGCTCCGGGCATTTCTAGAATGTCTGCATGAGTTGACAATCCTTGACACCTTTCGTGGAAGTGGAGAGGAGCAAGAAGCCATAGTAGAGGGAGGGTGAGGGCAAGGGCCGACAGGGAGAAGGGGTAGGTAGTCACTTTCATTTCTTGATAATCTTGGGACTCTGCACCACAGCCCAGGTGAATTTGCACCTCAGAGCTTGAAGAGCCAGCCATGTACATGGAAGGTGAGTCAGCTGCATCACCTCTGCTAAGGTCAGGGCCACACTGGACCTGGACTTTAGATTGAGAGGTGCTGCTACCACTGGTCTCTCTATCAGGTGCCTGGCAGCTGGATGGAGGGTCCAGTTTACCTTAATGGTAAACTCTGTGCACCAGGCACCCTCCTATGTGCTCAGATCATCAACAATAACTTGTAGGCTTTAATTGCCTGAGAGATCATACAACATCTCCCCTTTTCACAGAAGATATAACTGATCCCAGAGATGAAGTAACTTGCCCCATTTACAGGGTTGGTTAGGAGTGAAGCTGTGATCCCAGTGCTAAGTTGTCAGATTCCTTGAGTCCAATCTTAACCCAAAGTTTCCCTGAGTGCCAAGGAAGCCCAAACATGCCCACCCTAGATGGGGAACTCACTCATCACTCCAAGGCTTGACGCCTTCTTGGTGGTGTTTGGCTTGAAGCTCTTACTGGCCAACTGAGATGAGGGCCCCCTCTTACAAGACATGTGGCAGCTATTTTACAGAATGGTGGCTTTGAGGCTCCCAGGAGCCACACCTGAGGGCTCCCTCTCAGTGTCCATGCAGCAGTTCGCATTTCGGTGCACCAGCTGTCTTCAGGCAACAGGTCTCATGCTGACCAAGGACCTACCAGGGTGTTCTCACCACTGCCATGGCCTGATTTTGTTCTGGTCTCCTCAACTTTCATTCTTGATGTGCCACTCTATAGACCCAAACCAGATCCTAAATTTCTTTTTTGGTACAAGTGTGTCATAGCTGCAGTTGGCCTGGAGCTACTGAAGCTCAGATCACCTGGCATTCCCGAGGCCAGAGTAGAAACAGGCACTGCCAAAGCCTGGGTGGGCTTGCTGGGTGGGAAAGGGGCCAATGGGTGGGTTTGCTTCCCACACTTCCACTGCCTTCCATGCTCTACCTTCTCTCAGGACTGAGTTTAAGCAGCTTGTCCTCCAGGAAGTTGCCCTTCATTCTATGTACAACCCCACCCTGCAGAGGGAAGTGTCACCCTGTCTCTTCTCATCAAACTTGCCCCATAAACCTAAGATGAAGCCACTTGTTTACAGCCCGGTTGTCTCCTGCCCAGACTCTGATTTCTGCCTCCACATCACCCTAACCTGGCCTTCACAGTGATTGCCACAGTTGTTCACCTTCATTGTGTTGCCAAAATTGACCATTCTGCCCTAAAAGGAAGACAGTTTGCATCCATTATGAAGGAGCCCCAGCTACTACCATCTCCATCCTACCCCAGTCTCAGTCATATTGCATTACTGTGGGGTCCACCAAGGGCTGGGCAGTCCAGAGCAAGGATGAACCCAGGCAGGCTTCTGGGATATGGAAGGAGGGACCAACAGTGGAGACAAAGAGAACTTCCTGCCCCACCCTTTGATAACAGATGTTGAGATGGCCAATTGGAGCAACCTCAATTTACAGGTATGTAAGATGGTCATGGCATCCCCCTCCCTGGACAGCAGTGAGGCTGTACTAAGACTTTGTGTGTCCACTTCTGAGAGCTCAAGACTCAGGGAGGGGACTCTTCTCCCAATCCTCAGGGACCCCTCTCCACCCTGACCCAGACCCCAGGCTCACTTACATCCAGATACTCCTCCATCACACAGTCCACCATAATCAATTGTTTAAGGATGGTTTCCAGGTATGGGACAGTGCCCTGGGCAACACTCTGTGGTACTTCATGGTGGTTAGGATGAGCACAGGCTCTCCAGTGACAGCAAATGTCCACCCAGAAAATTCTTCAGCCTCAGATTCTTAGGACCACCTAGGCCTTCCTCTGGGACAGTCTTGGACTCTTATCTGCCTCTTCTAAAGTTCCCCTCCTAAACTCCAAGTTTCCCAAACACCCTTGCATTCACCTTCCAGGAATGGTTTTTGGTAAATCAACAAGTTTTCTTCCCAACTCCCAAATCCACCATGAGTTGGGCTCTTCAAGGCTTTCACTTTGACTGGCTGTTTCTTGTCCCCACAGGATTGTAGCCGCTCATATCCATCAAATTTCCAAAGATGGGGATGAGAATCTCCAAGCATGGTGGCACCAGGATGGAGGGGTGTGAGGAGGATCCCCACAGTGAACCCAGGTGGGCTTTGCCATAGCTAGAGACTGAGCTACACCCAGACCTTCCCAGGAAGCTGTGGGGAGGAATGTGTTGACAGAACTATGTCCAGGTAACTGGATGATCTAGATGAAGAAGGCAGACAATCAGTAATGCAGAGGGTCCTTCATGGAGGTCTTATCTGTTAAGGGGGCCAATGCAAGGGAACTAAGGAGGTGACCTCACTTCCTTGGTGAGAAAACCCAACAGAACTTGGAACCCTAGTAACCAGGCACTCAGACTACACAGCTCACTTGGGAGGAGAAAATAAAAAAGTAACATGTTCTCCTGCTGCATTCTTAGGTCATGAGGCTCTGGCCTTAAGAAAACCAGGAACGAGTCTGTTTTTCATTGCTTTTGATATTGCCTCAGCCCTCAGCTATGAAGCCTCTGACCACAGACCAGCAAATACCCAAAGGTAACACAGGGTGGCCCAAGGCCCACCAATTCAGCACATACCACATTTTGATCATGCCTGAACAGTCCCACATCCCATTCCCCTACCAGTGTGTGGGAGGCATGAGCAGTGGGGTCACCCAGGGCACAAGCAGGCTGTCAGAAGTGGCAAGGCATAGGTCCTTTTTCACTTCCCATTTCAGGATGGCATGGTGGGAAGATCGACTTTGTGTCAGAAGGGCTTGGGCCACCTGGAACTTCTAGCATTGTATTCAATGCTACATCCATCCTCTTCCTGTAATTCTTCCAAGTCTAGGCTTGTGCATTAGCTACCCATGAAACAAGCCTATGGGTTTACAGTGTTCATCCTGTATAGATTTGATGATGGCCACAGGAAGCAAATGTTAGAATGATTCCCAGTGTGTCATGGAGAATCATTCTTGTGACTATTCTTGAACCACAATGTGAAGAAAATACAGGTCTGTTCCAGGTACCCAGAGCCCCTCTGACCCACTTTCTGGGTGTTCTGTACCATGGGAGAGCATGTCAGGCACAGTCCATGCCCTCTGTAAGTTGACAGATGGGAAGGGATAGATTTGGGCCTACCAAATTGGTAAGTGCTGACCAAAAGATGAGGAATAGGTGTCATGAGAACACAGAAAGGCACACACTCCAGAGGGGGCATTCATGGCAGGCTTCCTGGAGTAATAGACAGCAAAATGAGTTACTGGAAACTGTGCAGGTGGTGAGATGGGGACATTTGGAAGAGTATGCCTGACTGGTGAGCAGCATGAACCCAGGTGTGCTGGGTCCAGTCCCATAGGCTGTGGCCTTTACCATAAAGGGAGGACATGAAAATTAAGATGTTGGGGATCATTACAAGTGGGAATGTGAGCATGTTTTACATGATACTCATTAAGGTGGAACCTCCTAAATATCAACACTTCAGTGCCCACAAATTTTGATCTGTCCTAACACCTGTATTTACACAAACTTCAGAAATGTTGCTCTTGGGGAAGGGCTGAGGTTTCCCAGCTTGGATTGTTCCCCACCCATTCCCAACACTGTGTGTGTCATGTTCTAGCCAATAACCCCACACCCAAGCCCTTTATTTCTTACTAGTGATAAGACCAATGTTGAGCTGTTAAGAGCTGAATTAATAGGTGTTGATTAAGCCAATAAGTTATAATGAAAGTAACAGTCAAATATTTAATGGCTTTTTGCATCCATATAAGTAAGAGGCTAAATGGGGAAATTGCCACCTCCCCTTTTGTTCCATTTCCCCTTGAAAGGTCCTTTTGGGATCAGAGGTTTCAGTGTAGAAGAGGGCAAATATTTCAGTGCTGTGGGAGCCCTGAAAAAAAGGCTTTGGCCAGTTTATGGAACCATGGCCTGAGAAGGGTCAATGGGATGGAGGAGGTGTGGAAAAGAACTGAGAAATAATCCCAGTTGAGAAATGTGCCTTCATGGTCCCCCCAGTGCTCTTAGGAAGTTTTCAGCTATGCCAGCATCAGCTGAGCAAGTGGACACTCACCAGTCCCAGGTGGCTGCAGACTGCTCCTCCCCCTCCTGTTCTGCCTTTTAAGTGTACAAATCAGTGGGATTTTGTAGAAGCACAAATAGTTCAATCATTACCACTATTTAGTTCCAGAATATCTTCATTACCTTAAAAGGAAATTCTGGACCCAGAGCAGTAACTTGCCCCCACCTCCTTTTGCTTATCACCTAGTGACCTCTAATCTACTTGTTGTCTCTATGTGTTCACCTACTGCAGTCAAACATATGTGGGCTTTGTCTCTTGCTTCTTTCACTTAGCATAATATTTTCAAGGATCTCTATTGTAGCATTTATCAGCATTTCATTATTTTTTGTGCCTGAAAATATTCCATTGTATGGATTTACTACATTTTAAAAATCCATTCCACAATAGATGAACATTTGCATTTTTTGCCATCTTGGCTGTTATGAATAATGCTACTTTAAATATTTTAGCAAAAGTTTTATGCAAAAGACTGAA
>JAQZBX010099353.1:0-11483 GCA_029593785.1 Cabassous unicinctus
ATGTGTTACTCTCAACCCTATTAATTTCCACACTTTTACAATTAACATCATTAATAATGCTAAATATAATAAGCATCATGTCCCATTGTCAACCCACCTTTTCTTTACTAGTAACATATCATCTAGAGTTTACATTCATGAGTTTACTCATGACATTTAGTTCCTATTAGTGAGACCATACAATATATTACCTTTTGTATTGGCTTATTTCACTCAGCATAATATCTGTCTTTTCACTTTTCTTGACACATTCTTTGAAGCACAAAGGTTTTAATTTTAAGTAGGACTCATGTATCTATTTATTCTTTCATTAATTGTGCTTTGTGTATAAAGTTTATGAAACCATTGCGTACCACAAGATTATGTAGATGCTTCCTACATTATCTTCTAGGAGATTTATGGTCTTTGATTTTATATTTAAGTCTTTGATCCATCTTGAGTTAATTTTTGTATTGGACATGAGATAGGGATCCTCTATAATTCTTTTGGAGATGGTTAACCAGCTCTCTTGGCACTATTTGTTGAAGAGGTCATTCTGTCCCAGTTGAGGGGAACTGGCAGCCTTGTTCAACATCAATTGGCAGGTCTGTTTCTGAACTCTCAATTTAGTTACATTGGTCAATTAAACAATGTCTAACCTTTAGCAAATACCATGATGTTCTGACAACAGGAGCTTTGTAGTATGCTTTAAAGTCAAGTAGTGTTAGTCTTCCAAGTGTGTTTTTCCATTTCAAGAAGTTTTTGGTCATTTGGCACCATTTACATTTCAAAATAATTTTGATAATAGGCTTTTCCATTTCTGTAAAATATTTTGTTTTACATTTTGGGGGGTTGTGTTGACTCTGAGAATAAATTTTGGTAAGAACTGATATCTTAATGATATTTAGTCTTCCAATCAATGAACATTGAATATCCATCCAATTATATAGTTTTTCTTTGCTTTCTTTTAGCAATGTTATATAGTTTTCTGTATACAGGTCCTTTGCAACTTCAGTTGTGTTTGTTCCTAAATAATTTATTTTTGCAACTTCAGTTCTGTTTGTTCCTAAATAATTTATTTTAGCTGCTATTGTAAATGGAAATTTTTATTTCCTCCTCAGGTTGCTCATTATTAGTGTAAAGAAATACCCCTAATAAAATAAGAAGAAATAGTGTCAAAGAGAAAATTTAACACACACACAGGACCACCAGCTAAATAAAACTCTAGAGGAAGAAGAAAAGCTAATCAACTGAATAAACTCATCAAGATAAAATGATGACTAGAGGGCAACAAAAAATTACAAACCACACTGAGAAACATGAAGACATGGACCACCCAATGAACAAACTAAAAACCAGGAAGAGATGCAAAACATAGAAAAACTAATCAAAGCTTTCCAAACAAATATCATGAAACAACTTAATGAAGTGAAGGAAGAGATTAAGGATATAAAGAAGACACTGGGAGAATAAACAGAAGAAATTGTAAACATACACAAAAAGATAACGGATATGATGGTGATCAAATGCAAAATCCAAGAAATAGAAAAGATGCTGGATTTAAATAACAGCAGACTTGAACAGACAGAAGAAAGAATTAGTGATGTGGAAGACAATACATGTGAATTCAAACAGATAGTAGAACAGATAGATAAAAAATAGAAAAAATCCAGCAGGGACTCAGGAATTTAACTGACAACGCAAAACACACAAACATATGCATTATGGGCATCCCAGAAGGAGAAGAGAAGGGAAAGGGAACAGAAGAAGTGTTGAAGGAAATAAGGGCCGAAAATTTCCCAACCATATTGAGAGACATGGATGTGCAGATCCAGGAAGTACAGTGCAACCCAAAGAGTATAAATCCCAACAGGCCAATCCCAAGCTTTATCATTGTCAAAATGTCCAATGCTCAAGACAAAGAGAAAATACCCAAGGCAACAAGAGAAAAGAGAACCATCACATACAATGGAAGCACAATAAGCTTAAGTGCGGATTTCTCAGCTGAAACCATGGAGGCAAGAAGACAGTGGTATGACATAGTGAAAGTACTAAAAGGAAAAATCCGCCACCCAAAAATTCTCTATCTAGCAAAACTGGCATTCAATAATGATGGAGAGTTCAAAACATTCACAGATAAACGTTAATTAAGTGAGTATGTCAATAAGAAAGCAGCACTTCAAGAAATAATAAAGGATGTTCTACAAGTTGAAAGAAAAAATCAAGGAAGAGAGAGTTGGAGGAGAGTTTAAAAACAACTAAAAAGACAAAAACAGAAACAAAACAACATATGACATACATTAACCTAAAGAAAATATTGCTGAAGTAAGAAATTCATTGCGAGTAATAACACTGAATGTTAATGGATTAAATTCACCACTTAAGAGACACAGATTGGCAGATTGGATAAGGAAATATGATCCATCTATATGCTGTCTACATGAAACCCACCTTAGACTCAGGGATTCAAGGAGGCTGAAAGTGAATGGTTGTAAAACAATTTTACAAGGTAACAATAGCCAAAAAAGGGGAGGAGTAGCTATTCTAGTATCAGACAAAATAGACTTTAAATGCAAAACTATTGTAAGAGACAAAGATGGACACTATATATTAGTAAAAGGGGTAATCTTTCAAGAAGAGAGAACTATCATAAACATTTACACACCTAATCCGGGTGCCTCAAAATACATGAGGCAAACTCTGGAAAAATTAAGTGGAGAAATAAATGCATCTACAATTATAGCTGGGAAATTAATACACCATTATCATCATTAGAAAGAACATCTAGACAGAGAATCAATAAAGAAACAAAGCCTCTCAGCAATACATTAGAGGACTTGTATTTAATACACACATACAGAACAATACACCCAAATACAGCAGAATTTACATTTTTCTCCAGTGCACATGGATCATTCTCCAAGATAGATCACATGCTAGGCCACAGAACAACTCTCAATGAATTCAGAAAGATTGAGATTATACAAAGTAATTTCTATGACCACAATGTATTGAAATTGTAAATCACTAAGGGCCAGAAAAACAGATTAGGCACAAGGATATGGAAGGTAAAGAACACAATCTTAGACAAACAGTGAAGCAAGGAGGAAATCTCAAAAGAAATCAGTAACTACCTTGAAACTAAGGAAAATGACAACACAACATATCAAAATCTATGGGATGTAGTGAAAGCTGTCCTTAGAGGAAGTTCATAGCCATAAATACATATATTAAAAAAGAAGAAAGAGCTAAAATTGAAGAACTAACTGCACACTTGGAGGAATGGGATAAACAACAAACTAAACCTAAAGGAAGTAGAAAGAAGGAAATAACAAAGAATAGAGTAGAACTAAATGAAATAGACAATAAGAAAGCACTAGAAAAAATAAACAAAGCCAAAAGCTGGTTCTTTGAGAAAATCAATAAAAATGACAAACCATTAGCCAGACTAACAAAGAAAAAGAGAGAACAAAAGCAAATACACAAAATAAGGAATGAGCAAGAGGATATCACTACTGACCCTACAGAAATAAAGAGTATCATAAGAGGATACTTTGAAAAATTATATGGTAACAAGAATGATAATTTAGAGGACATGGACAAGTTTCTAGAAATGCACAAACAGCCTACATTGATGAAAGAAGAAATTGATGAACTCAACAGTCCGATTACAAGTAAAGAGATAGACTCAGTCATCAAAAACCTCCCAACTAAGAAGAGCCCAGGACCAGAAGGCTTCACAGTTGAATTCTACCAAACATTCTGGAGGAGCTAACATCAGTTCTGCTTAAGCTCTTCTGAAAAATAGAAGTAGAAGGAATATTGCCAAACTCATTCTACGATGCCAACATTACCCTAAATCCAAAAACAAACAAAGATACCACTAGAAAGGAAAATTACAGACAAATTAATCTAATGTTCCTAGAGGCTAAAATCCTCAACAAAATACTTGCTAATCACATTCAATAACATATCAACAGATTATACACCATGACCACGTTGGTTTCATCCAGGGTATGCAAGGATGTTTGAATATAAGAAAATCAAACAATGTAATACACCACATAAACAGACTGAAAGAAAATAAATCACATGATCATCTCTATAGATGCAGAAAAAGCATTCGACAAAATACAGCACTCTTTCCTGATAAAATTCCTGCAAAAGATAGGAATAGAAGGAAACTTTCTGAATATGATAAAGGGTATATATGAAAAACCCAATGCTAACATCATCTTCAATGATGAAATCTTAAAAGCCTTCCCTCTGAGATCGGGAACAAAACAAGGATGCCCACTATCACCACTCCTATTTAACATTGACTTTGAAATACTTGCTCCGGTGCTGAGGCATAAAAAAGGATATTAATGTCATCCAGATTGGAAAAGAAGAAGTAAAAATTTCATTATTTGCAGATGACATGATCCTATACATAGAAAGCCTAGAGAAATCTACAGCAAAGCTTCTAGATCTTATAAAGGAGTTCAGTAATGTCTCAGGCTATAAGATCAATGCTCAAAAATAAGCAGCACTTCTGTACACCAGTAAAGGGCAATCTGAGGAGGAAATAAAAAAAATACCATTTACAATAATAATTAAAAAATCAAACACCTAGGAATAAATTTAACTAAACATGTAAAGGATTTATATATAGAAAACTACACCACACTTTTAAAGGAAATCAAAGAAGAGTTAAATGAATGGAAAAATATTCCTGTTCATGGATAGGAAGAGTAACATAATCAAGATGTCTATTCTACCCCAAATAATCTACAGATTTAATGCAATCCCAATAAAAATCAACACTGTATTTTATAAGGAACTGAAAAAACTAACCACAAAATATATTTGGAAAGGTAAGAGGCCCTGAATTGTCAAAGACATATTGAAAAAGAAAAATGAAGATGGAGGTATCACATTTCCTGATTTTAAAACACTACAAAGGTACAGTGATCAAAACTGCATGGTTTTGGCATAAGTATAGACCTGCTGACCAATGGCACTGAATTGAGAGTACTGATATAGATCCTTGCATATACAGTTGTCTGATATTCAACAAGGCCACTCAGTTGGGAGAGAATGGTCTCTTTAGCAAGTGGTGCTTGGAGAACTGGATATCCATAAACAAAAGAATAAGAGAGGATCACCATCTCACACCTTATACAAAAATCAACTCAAGATGGATCAAAGATCTAAACATAAGAACCAAAGCCATAAAGACCTTGGAAGATAATGTAGGGAAGTATCTACAGGACCTTGTAATAGGAAATCATTTCATGAACTTCACAGCCAAAGTAAGAGCAGCAAGAGACAAAATAGATAAATGGGATCTCCTCAAAATTAAAGCCTTCTGCACCTCAAAGGTCATTATTAAGAAAATAAAAAGGCAGCCTACCCAATGGGAGAAAATATTTGGCAACCAAATATCTAAGAGCCTAATATCATGCATATATAAAAAATCCTACACCTCAAAAATAAAAAGACAAACAACCCATTTAAAAAATGGGCAAGTGACCTGAAAAGACACCTCTCCAAGGAAGAAATACAAATGGATAATGAGCACATGAAAAAATGCTCAACATCGCTAGCTATTAGGGAAATGCAAATCAAAACCTCAATGAGATACCATCTTACACCCATCAGAATGGCACCTATTAAAAAAACAGCAGAATATCAGTGTTGGAGAGCATGTGGAGGAATAGGAACCCTCAACCACTGTTGGTGGGATTTTGCCATGATCCAGCCACTGTGGAGGACAGTTTGGCGGTTCCTCAGAAAACTAACAATAGATCTTCCATATGATCCAGCGATTCCACTGCTGGATATATACCCAGAAGTATTGAAAGCAAAGACACAAACAGATACATGCATACCAATGTTCGTAAGGGAATTGTTCACAAATTGCCAAAAGTTGGAATCAGCCCCGGTGCCCATCAACAGATGAATGGATAAGCAAAATGTGGTACATACATGCAGTGGAATATTACTCAGCTGTAAGAAGGAATAAAGTGCTAACACATGGAATAACATGGATGAATCTTGAATACCTTACCTTGAGTGAAGCAAGCTAGGCATTGAAGGATGAACAGTATATGACCTCACTGATTTGAATTGAGAAATGTGAGCAGTCTCTGAGAACCATTCTCTGAAAGATAGGTTAACATGGGAGAGAAAGAGAAGATTAGGCTGTGCGCTATCACCCATATGGACATAATCTATGGTAAAGTGATATAGTATAGTTGCATATTGAAGGATAGGACCGATGGGTAGTGATATTACCGACTTTGGTAGTGCAGGGTTTTCAGGTGGGTAGATTGGGAAGGGCAGGTTAGAATACCCAGGGCATGTAATATGAATCTTGTCATTCCATGAGTCAAGACAGGGGAGTGTCATATGCCCCAGGGGGATGGGGAGGAAGGAAGAGAAAAGATCAAATGGGGTATTTAGTGGTCATGGGATACGTTTTTCATTACCTTACAGTAATGAAACAGGACATGGTAAATATCATCAAAAATTATTAAACTGTACCGCCTAAAATGTAAACTATACTTTAAACCATTGACAATGTTTAGTTGCTCTATTTCACTATCTGTACAACAGTTATAACAATGCTAACATCCATTAAAAAAAAAATAAGGTTTTGATATGGGGTGGTGAAGCGGAAGAGAGGTTGGGTATGTGGGAGTCTGTAATATTCTGTGTGTGACTTTGCTGTGACCTAAAACTTCTTTGAAAATTAAATGAAAATTTGGGAGACAATGTTGAATGAGAGGGGGAAGGTGTCACAGTACACTGGACATCCAACAATGCAGTGATAAGAAGAGAAAAGAATAATTTCTTTAAAAAGTTTTTTTTTTCCCATTTTTTTGAATGTCCCAATCTGCTAATTATATTTTATTTTTAGGTTTTTTTTTGTTTCCTTGTATTTTATCTCTTGCATTTAAGCTTATCATTATTATTTCATTTTCCTATTAATTGTATTTGGTTATTATATGGGCTTCATATTCAAGGAAGTTTTAGATCACAGAAAGGTTACAATCGGGGCTGCAGAGGATCATTGGTTGGGGGTGTCTGGAATGGGGGATTCATGGGAGTAAGTTCATCTGAATATACATGAAAGATATATAAGATTGCTCAAATGATCGAGGAATGGGGCATGGTCACTGTGGGTAGACAATCACTCAATAAATGATGGAATCTGAATTCCCAGCCTGGGGAGCTCTGCCACATTCTCCAAGGGAGCAGCAACCGTTCCCTGAGTGAGGGGCAGTGTCTGGCAAAAGAGAATGGCCCACTGATGGATTCTTGTTATTGATGACTAGCCTTATGAGTCTTTGCTCTTGTAATTGAAACTTAGTCTCCTGTTATTGGGTGCCTAAGGGTTGCCACCTGAGAGCCTCCTTGTTGCTCAAATGTGGCCTCTCTCTAAGCGAAACTCAGCATATGAAGGCATAATCTTCCCGCCAACGTGGGACTTTACTCCCGGGAATGAGCCTCAGTGGTAATGAGGGACTAATAGCAAGTGCCAACTAGCAACATGACTGGTAAAAGTTTTTGAATAAAAGGGGGAAAGGTAAAGACAAATGAGTTCATGTGGCTAAGAGACTTCAAAGAGAGTCGGGAGGTCATCCCAGATGTAATGCTTATGCACACCTCAGTAGGATCTCATAGAACACCAAAGTAGATATCACCCCACTCAGAGGGGCTCCTGAGGGCTCTGGAGACACCCAGGTCCTATGTAAGGGGGGATAGCCCCAGAGATTGATGCATTATCAATGGGCTCTGCTTTGGGATCTGTTCTCCTAAGAGTGGCAGAGTTGGACTCAAGTCCTCCCTGCACATGGTCCATCAGTCGTTTCTATTCAAACCTATATGTGATGCTGGACTTTTGTAGGTGTACTTCCATAGACTGGAGCCTCTGGCCTGCCCTGTGCCAGCTGTGCCTGGAATATTGGTGGAGCTGCAGCTCCTGCTCTACAGCTCAGTGGACTCACCCAAGTCACCTGGAGGAGACAATGATGGACAATGGCCATCCCAGGGAATGGAGAGAGCCTGCAGCTGCAGGCAGGATAATCCCATCCACGGTATCCGTGGAATATAAGCCCACTCTCCCTTGGAGTTGAAGTGGACATCACCATCCCAGTCCCCTCAGTATTGGGGGAAGAACTATGGACTAGAGTGGACTTATTGGTATTCTGTTGTTGACATATTGTGATTCAAGCAATGGAAGAAATTATAACAGTGAGTTGGAGCCAATGGCCCCTAGACACTTTGGGGGCAGGGAGGGGAAGGGCAGTAGTAATACAGTGGCTTTTTCAGGACTTGGGGTTTGTCCTGAGTGATGTTGCAGTGACAGATATAGGCCATTTTACATCAGCATATACCATGCAGAACTGTGTGGGAGAGAGTGTGGTCTACGATGTGAACTGTGATCTATACTTAGTGGCAAAGCCTCAGGATATGTATATCCATTCCAGGTGATGTGCCACACTAATGAAAGATGTTTATGTGGGATGTTATGAGAGGTGTGGGAGGTGGGGAGCATGGGAATCCCTGTAATTTCTGTGTAACATTTAGGTAATCTGAACACCTTTTAAAATATATACATATATAAAAAATAACAGTTATATAAGCAAATGCACATATATGCATATATATTTTCATATCATTTTACAAATATTGGTTTGAATTGTGAAAAATTTGTTTTTTTCCCACAATAAAAAAAGTGAAAAAAAAAAACAAAAAGCAAAAATAAAACCACAAAACACTAATATTCCTGCAAGAGTAGCCAGAATTATCCACTGTGTATAGCAAGGGAAATGGCAAGATTGTGAAGGGAAGCATTTTTATGTGAGTTTTTGTGTCTGGTTTATGTTGGTTCTTTTATCAAGTAATGAAAATGCTTTAATAATGATTGAATTGATGAACACAAAGGTCTTTGGTTACAGCAAATACCATGGATTGTTCACTTTGCCTCAGTTGACTTCTTTATTATTACATCTCTATAAAATTGATTTATAGGAAAAAATAGTGTGGTTTGGGGGAAATACACCCAATGTGAGATAGGGTCTACAGTTATTATTTAAATTTTCATGATACTCTTGCCTAGTTTTTAACAACTGTTTCACCCCAAACCCAGGAGTTGGTGGAGGCTGTTGTATGGGTAACCTGTATGATGTTACACATGTTTACTTGGAAAGTCCCAGCATTCACTATTCACATAATTTTACTGTACGTTCTAGTATGAATTGTACATTTCAATAAAAAATATTATTTCAAAAAAAAAAAAAGAAACACCCTTGATTTTTCTGTGTTGATTTTATTTATTGTGACTTTACAGAACTCACTTATCATCTCTAGTAACTTCATTGTAGATTTTTCAGGACTTTCTATATATTGGATCATGTCATCTGCAAATAGTGAAAATTCTTCCTCTCCATTTCCAATTTGGATGCCTTTTATTTCTTTTCCTTGCCTGAGTGCTCTAGCAAGCATTTCTAACACAACTTTGAATAAGAGTGGTGACAGTGGCCATCTTGTCTTGTTCCAGGTCTTAGAGGGAAAGCCTATAGAATTTGTGTTAAGATGTTAGCTATAGGTTTCTTTATATGCATTTAATCATGTGGAATGAGTTTCTTTCTCCTTCTGTATTTCAAAGTGTTTTTATCAAGAAAGGATGCTGATTTTTCTTGGATGATTATTCTGTATTAATAAAAATGATGATGTAAATTTTCTCCTTTAATCTGTTAATTTGGTCCCTTAAATTAATTTAATTTCTTATGTTGAACCATCCTTCCATACCTTGTATAAAACCCACTTGTTCATGGTGTATAATTAATTTGATGTGTTGTTGGATTCGATTGCAAGGATTTTGTTGAGAATTTTTGCATCTAAGTTAATTAGAGATATTGGTCTGTAAATTTCTTTTCTTATAGCATCTTTATGTGAATTTGGTATTAAGGTGATGGTGGCATCATAGAATGAGTTAAGTAATGTTCCCTCCTCTTTCATTTTTTTTTGGAAGAGTATGAGGAGGATAGATGTTAATTCTTTTTGGAATTATTAGTAGAATACATTTGTTAAGACATATAGTCCAGGGATTTTCTTGGTTAGAGATTTTTGATGACTGATTCAATCACATTACTTATGATTGGTCTGTCGATGTCTATTTCTTCTTTCAAAAGTGTAGGTTGCTTATGTGTTTCTAAAAATTTTATTATTTCATCTAAATGTCTACTTGTTGGAATACAATTTCTCATAATATCTTATGACATTCTTTATTTCTATGGGGTCAGTAATGATGGCCCTGCTCTCTTTCCTGATTTTATTTTCTTTCTTAGTCCAGCTAAGATTTGCCAATTTTATTCATCTTCTAAAGAACAGCTTTTTGTTTTCTGAATTCTTTTGTATTTTTATTTTTTATTTATTTTTTTGCAGGCTGGAAGTATATTGGGAAGCTCTCCCAACAGAGGGGGTCTGAAGAATAGACTTCAGCCCCCATACCAGCATGGCAGGGGTCTGAAAAGAGACTTCAGCCCACCCATGGAGGGTGGTGGATACGAATTTATACAGTACATCAATAGGTGGGAAAACTGAGTCCAGCCTTTGGCCAAATGGCCAGGGGGGCGTGGGCTAGGAGATTTTGGAATGTGGAAGGAGTTAGGGAGGGAGAGATGGCCCTTATCTGCTCCAGTTTGTTTATTCTTGGGAGGGGATGAGCTTTTCCTAGAGTATGGGTTGCTCAATTGTTTAGGTGGGTTATGGCTGGAGTATTGTATTTTTATTCTCAGGTTCTTTTAATTCTGCTCTAATATTTGTAATTTCCTTCTTATTGCTTGCTTTGGTATTAATTTGCTGTTCTTTTTCTAGTTCATACAGATGTGCAGCTAGGTTTTTCTTCTTTTCAATATAGATCTATAGGGCTAAAAATTTCCCTCCTAGAATTGCCTTTTCTGCATCCCATAAGTTTTTATATATTGTGTTCTCTTTTTCATATTCCACATTGTTTCTCTTCCTAAGTTTTCGGTTGTACATTTGACTGAGCCATAGCTTTTATTTCTTACTATGGTTTGTAAATTTTTGCTGATGTCTAGACATCTACACAGATGGGTTTATTCTGTTGATCAGTTTCTCTTTCTTGCTTAGGGTTTTATTTTTGCTTGTATTTGTTTTAAATTTCTCCTTTGACACTCAGTTCCACTTATTCTAAATCTTTAGAATTGCCCATGTTTAAACAAACAAACAATAAAAGAACAACAACAAAAACTAATATAAATTCAAAAGCAAAAAAGCAATTTCTCTCTCTAAGGCTACTGTCTTCTGACTAGAAAACATCAGTCATCTATGCCCACCAATCAAAAGGCCCACCACTCCACAGGTACCTAGATGACTAAAGGGAGAAAAAAAAACCTGTACTCCCTCTCACCCTTTCAAACCTCCAGCTCTGGATATGTCCGCCCAATTACCTGGATCATTTTATGGGTCCCCTCTTACTTGGTGCCTGG
>JAQZBX010099354.1:0-11483 GCA_029593785.1 Cabassous unicinctus
GGCTTAAAAGGGGAAGTGATTTCAACATTCAGAGAGAATTTCCCAGCTCTTCGTTGGACAGGCAACTTCTCCCAGAAACTCATCAACGACCCTTCGTTGGACTTTCATCGGAGCCACTGGTTTGCAGCCTGCCTGTGGAGCCTGGACTTGTGCATCCCCACGGTTGCGTGAGAGACTCTTTTAAAATCTCATATCATTGGCGGATATCTCCTGTTGATTCTGTTTCCCGAGAGAACCCTGACTAATACAGATGCCATAAGGCAGATACAGAACTAGAGATATGGACAAGATTTATTGCAACTACAGAATAGGGACTCAGCATAATCTGGACAGAAGGAGGAGAGGAAGAGATTTCAGGGAGGGCATCATGGAAAATGTAATGCTTCAACAAAGACTAAAGTCAGGGAAAGGAGGCTGGGGAGCATAGAATGGCATTTTAAGGAAAACGGGGAGTAAACATATAGCTGCGAAGGTCAGGAAAAATGATGCACAAGAAGTTGTGTTGCCAAAGGGCAAAGTGTGAGGAGGCAAGGAGTAGCAAAAGATGAATCTTGAGAGCAGGACAAGCCTGGCGAGGAAGGACCTGGACTTCATGCAAAAGAAATGAGGAGCTATCGAATGATTTTAGTAGAAGAGTGATAATTTATATTTCAGAAACATCTCTCTACCAATAATGCAAAGCATAGATTGGAGGAGGTCATGGCTAAAAGAGAGATCAGATAAGAGAATATTTTATCCCCAGTTCCTAGGAGAGACCCTCTAAATCTTTGGAATTTTCCTTTGTAGAAGTGTCTTTGTTTTCATGGTGGGATCTCCTGGCCATACCTGATAGCGTATGCTAAGAGATGAGTCAGGGTGAGGGCAGCTGCCCTGGTAGTATTAGGGTGGGGGCTGGCCAGGACAAAAAGACCAACCATGTGATTAAATGGTTGAGGCTTTGAACCAAGAGATATCAGCTGGCCTTTTGAGAGGGGAGGGGAGCTGGAGATTGAGTTCAACCACATGGGTATTGATTCAATCGAACATGCCTGTGTAAAATGAAACCCTGGTAAAATCTCTGGGCAGCAAAGCTCTAGTGAGCTTCCCTGAATGGCAATATACACCATGTGCCTGGAGGCTGAGGCATCCTTTTCCTCCACAAGGAGAGGATCTGGAATTTTGCATTTGAGCCCCTCGCAGATCTTTCCCTAAAGATCTCTTCTTTTGGCTCCCTCTTATTCGTATCCTTTTTGCTAAAATAGAACTGTATGTGTAAGCATAGCACTTCCCTAAATTCTCTGAGTTGTTCTAGTGAATTATCAAACCTGAGGGTTTGAGGAAACCCCCTGAATTTGTAGCTAGTTGCTCAGAAGTGTGGGTGGTATTTGGAACCCCTGAATTTGCTGCTGGTGTCAGAAGTAAGGGTGATCCTGTAGAAGATTGTGCCCTTAAACTGTGAACTTGGCCTAACTCTGCATAGAGTCAGAATTGCATTGATTTGGTGTCAGAAGTTATTGCACCCCAACATCTGCTTCCTAATTTGTGGATAATAATTAATGTAGATTAGCCACAGTACAACCTAGGATGAACATGTTCTTTAGGACTGTCCTAACTGAGAATGTGAAAAGCACACATCACTTGGGGTTGTTTTTTTCAGTTCTGAACATTTTCTTCCATGCGTTAGATGCAATATATCCTCAATGTCATTTATTATTATTTGGTCAGAAGTCTACCTTGTATGGTATTAGTGGGCCTCCCCAGTCCTAGGACTCAGTTAATGTTTCTTCCCTACTCATCTTGTGTTGGCTGCTTTGTGCATTATGATCCTGAAGATGAAACCAGGGACAATTTATTTCGTTTGGGATTTCTAATTTCTCCCATCACTGGTTTGGCATTGGGCACTGAAACAGAATAACCTCTTAGAATCCAGAAAGAATTAATCTATAAAAATTCAATTAACCTGTATGATGCTTATTGAGTCCTCTCTAAACTTAATCAGAGTTTTCTTAACTTATTACCCGCTTCACCTGTTTTGCATCTTTTAGCCTGTGATGACAACACTAAAGAATCAGAATAATGCTGGCAGGAAGAACAAACTAATAAGGCAAATCCAAGGATTGGATCCCTCCATCACTTGCTAGAGACATCCAAAATATCTTCTCACCAGTGAGCTGAAGGGCTATGGAGACAAGTCATCATACCCTGCCCAAAACAGGTATCCACAAAACAACTGTGTGGCCTGCTCTACTCCTGACTCCCTGTCCCCACCTAGAGAAAGCACCAGACCATTCTGGACCCATGAGCTCCTGCTGAGGACCCCAAATAGTAAGTCTATGTTAGGAGATCTTCATTGAGAGACCTGGGTAGAATCAAGAATTGTTACTTTGGATAAGTTACTCAGCAGTTTCCTCTCTATTCATTCAAAACCTATTTTAACCATCAACTGTGCATCAGAAAGATTTGTGGGGAGCAGATTTGAAGTAAAAGAAAGTGGATCCTATTTTAGATATGTGGAGCTTAAACTGCTTGTAGGACATCCAAGCAAAGATGACTAGCAGACAGATGGGATCAGAGCTCTGGAGAGTTTTGAGCTGGAGATAATATTGGCAAACATCAGCTTCCAAACTGGACTTGGGCCTTTGCATATAAGAGAAGGATTCTGTCTATAGAAAGGAGAGCAGTAGACTGAGGAGAGAACATGGGGGACACTGGCATTAAGAAGACAAGCAAAGGAAGAATAGGCAGAGGGGTGCTTTCAATAAGTCAAATGTAAGGTTGGGTAGGAAAGGTGTTCAAATGCTGTGGAGTTCTTAAGAAAGATGATGACAGATTGGTTCCGGCCATAATGGCGTCAAGAATAACCTTGGGAGAAGCAGTTTGATGAAGTGATGGAAGCTGTAAATGGAATGTAGGAATTTGGAGATTCAGTGGGAGCTAGATGAGTTACCCAGTTACTTATTTGTTTCTGTTAAGTGTAGACAATCTGTCTTAGAAGTTTGACTTAAAGGGAAAAAGGGAGAAGAAAAAGATATAGTAGAAACCAGAGAAAATTGGTTAGAGCACAACAGTGTATAGATTAGACAGATCATAGACAGATGATAGATGATAGATAAATGGGCAGATAAGATGGGATGAATTTATAGTGTCTCCCATCTGCATGCTTATTTTGATTTTCCTAAGCAGTCTGAGAGGAGATGTAGGGAAACTGAATGGTTGTATTAAGCCAAAGCTTGTTTGCAGGACAGGTGACAATATGCTCCAAGGACAAAGGAGAAAAAAAATAAAGAAACCATGAACCCTGAGGTCTGGCTGAAGATGGGAGAGTAAAGCCAGGAGGGGAGTTGAAGGGATTTGGAGACTACAGGTCTTGAAATGTTAAAAAAAATTAAATTGGGCCTTTCAGGAATTTGTTTCGGAATGCTGTTTCAGATATGCAAGAGTGTTTGGGGAGAAGGAGTGGAGGTTGTTGTTAGAAGGTAAAATACTGGGGTTAAGATTCCAGGAACAGTTCTAGGTGATGACAAGAGCCAGGGTGTGTTTGCAGACATGGGTGGCTGCAGCAGAGAGAAAGTAAGTGTCCCTGGGATTGAGGATATCAAAGCAATTTGAGGCTGGAGTTCAGGGCAGGTTGTGGGCAGAACATCCACATGCAGTATTATGGCAATTCTAGAAATGAAGGGGATTTCCATGTATAAGATGTCCAATTCCTCAGTGAGAGCTGAGGAGGGCTATAGATGGGAAGAGAAGGAAATGACTGAGTGATGCACAGTGAAGAGGATGATCTGAAGGAGGGAAAACAGTGATCTGGAAGCAACAATGGGCAGCAAGAAGAATGTAAAGGCCCTATCCTTGGCTTTGAGGCCTGCGGGAGGAGGAAGTGTGAGCAGCCCTTACTTGAGAAGGCAGCCAGGACGCAGAATCTGTAGAATCTGTACAGGAGGCACTGTAGGCAGCAGGCAGCTGGGATGTAAGGTGTTAACCCTCATACAGGATTCTGGAAAAGCAGAGATATTTGGTCCTATGGTATTTTTGTTTGTTTGTTTTAAAGATTTATTTATTTATTTACTTTTACTGCTCGCAGGACCGGGTGGCATGCACACCTTCTATATTTTTCTTTATTTTACCGGGAGGTCCCGGGGATCGAACCCAGGTCCCTCCACATGGCAGACAGACGCCCAACCATCTGAGCCACAGATGGCCCCTGGTTTTATGGTTCTGAATGGTTAGGAAGATCCTCTGAAAAAAGTATTAAAAAGGGAAGATTACTCTCCTATGTGAAGGAAAAAAAGGTCCTGTATATATATGTGTTTCCAATTTTATCACTCAACTTTCAAATGCCTAAAGGTCTAAGAAGAGCAGATCCTGCATGTCTTACTCATTGCAATATTTCCAGTGGCTAGCATTGTGGCTGGCATACACTAAGTCCACAACTGCTTAATAAGTGTGTTGCACAAATACATGAACAAATGAGTCCTTTTGCTATGAACAAGAGAAAAAGTCGGCATGATTAACAAGCAAAAGTCACAGCTCATTTCAGAGAAAAAGTTCCTTCATGGAACTTTTAAAGTCTTTGTTTCAATCCTGACCCATATGATACATACTCTGTGATTCAGGATATCAGATAACACAGCATTGCTGAGTATAGACAATGATTACGTATCTCTGCTGTAAGGAATGTTCTTTAAAGTTGCATTTGTATATACCCTGAATCCACTATCTGCATACATCCGAAATCCAGAGGATAGGATTTAGATTCAACACCTTTCTCCTCATCTCGCTACAATTCCTAGCAATCTATTAATAAGTGTTTATGGAAGGTCTACTATTCAATATTTACAAGCATATTAGGAGACAAGCCAGAAAAAAGAGGGGAAGACAAATTTCCTGCTTTTGAAACTTGCTATGTTGTTGGGGGAAACAGAATTCACACCCTGGAAACATTTAGCAAACAGCATATAATTAAATACTCAATTAATTCAGGTGATATTTTAGGGAACCTAGTGGAAGAGGAATGAGATCCTTGAGGAGAAGTCTTAAGGAATTGGTAGAATATACATATTCGATGAGGAGGGCGTAGAAGGTTGTTTCCCCCTGATATTCTCAAGGTCCATAATTTGTCGTTTCCTTCCATTCCCCATATATTAACCAGCTACACACATTCACATCTGCCTGGGAATGAGCTTTATGAGACGTTGCTTTCTGTAACACAGGGGTAGGGGTAGAAAAATAGACACGGTTAGAAAAGAGGCATGGAACCAAAACCCAAGAAAGACAGCCAGAGGGAGAAAAGCATCTTTCTTGTTGATTGGAAGGATGAATTGGCAGTTTCTCTTGTATGTGGCCTTTTACTTCTGGCCTTGGGTTAGCATTTATTTTGAATTTTTATTAACACATGAAATCTAGTGCAGCAAACTGATACTCTCAGGACAGGGTGTTTAAGTTTAAAAGCTTACAAGTTTGGTAAGTGGATTTGAAAAATATGATAGTGTATTTTCTCAGCAGGGTAAGGGTCAAGGTTATCTGTGAAAGTAATGGCTAGGGTGGGGGAGAGCAAATGTGGGCTATCCCTGGAGAAGGAAATGATGGGTGGTAGAAAATTGGTACACCAAAGAACATGAAATACAGTAAATTGAGAATGGTCATAAAATGAAGCACTGTGAATTTTCTGGTAGGTGTTTAACAATGTGCATCAAACTTGAGATAAGCATGTACAAAGATATATATATATGTACATGTATACATATATACACAAATGCCTGTCTGAGGATGTTCATCACGGCATTGAATATAAAAGCAAATCAATAGGCAATATGTCCTTGAAGAAGAGAAGAGTTAAATAAGTTATGGAATAGTCATAAAATAAAGTTAGCATATTATGCATGAGCTAAAGTTATCTCATCTTACTTTTACTGAAATGGAAATTTATTCTTGACACTGTTGAATAAAAATGCAGATGCAAAACAACTGTAAAAATCAAGTCAAATTTTATGCAAAATAAAAGTATATTACTGAGTTTAATCTTCTGATAATCTATAAAACAGATGTTATCAATTATCTTTAAATCTGAGGCCTCCATTTAATATCCTGCTCATCTCTTAGTAACATGGACAAATGGGTTGTGTGGGGTGTTGATCGTTAGGGGAAGAGAGAACTGATATTGAATACTTGTTGTCTTTTAAGAGCTGTGCGAGGTAGTTTTCATACATTATTTCAGTCAATTCTGTAAACAACTCTGAAGGGAGTGAACTGTTATCCTCATTTTACAGAGGAGGCCATTCTGCTTTACCAAAGATTTATCCAAATTTACATTACTGATAAATGTTGAAGGTGAGAGTGCAACCCAAGTCTGTCAGCTTCAAAGACAAATTTCTTTGCAACTTCACCCACAATAAAAGTGAGGGGTTCCTAGAGATGGTCCTTCTTTGGGCACTAGTAGTCTCTAGAAAATTTGCCTATGTTCTTGCCTTCATCCTTAGGTTCCTTGTTCTGTTATGTCCTTTTCATAAAAATTTACTTTCAGGAAGGCTTTGAAAATGTCAGCATCAGTCAGAATTCTCCAGAGAAAGAGAACAAACAGGATATATATATACATATATATATATAATAAGGAATTGGCTCATAAGATTGTAGGGATTGGCAAGTCTGAATCCACAGGGCATGCCGGAGGCTGGAAATTCTTGTGAGAGTGATGTTCAATTCTTGAGTCTGAATTCCTAAGGCTGGAAACTCAGGATAAAGTGGAGGGTGAAGACTTCAGGCAGAATTCCTTCTGATCCCAGGAACCCTCATTTCTTGCTGATAAGATCTGCAACTGATTGGACAAGGCCCACAGTCATTATGAAAGGTCATCTCCTTACTTAAGGTCAAGTGATGGTAGATAATAACCCCGCCTGGGAAATACTTCCACAACAAGGCCAGTGCTTGGCCAAATAACTGGATACCATCCCCTAGCCAAGTTGACAAAAAATTAACCAGCATACAGTCTAATTTACCTTTTTGCAAATTGCTCGTTGTGTTTTCTCAACCAGGAATAATGGCTTTCAATACCTATCTCATTGTGATATACAAGATACCAGGAAGCCAGTGGGGGAAAGCCTTCTCAATAATTCTTGGGTGCACAAAAGCAGATAGTTATTTCACCTTCAAATCGGACTGCTTCTTTAAGAAAGTTTCTATTAGCTTGGTGAACATGAGACTCCTGAGGTCTCCAATGATGCAGAGAGAGGAAAAACCTTTAGGAGGCAGCTCCTTTCTCCACTGTACAGACCCAGAGGTTCCAAAGCTCTTGTTTGCAAGCCAGATGTTTCTTGTTTCGTTTCTTCAGGACAAACATTCCCTGCATCAGTCAGAATTAGTTCCTCTCATGTCATAATTGAGGAATCTCATCCCCCCGAGAATATAGTCGAGGCTATCAATGTTCCTCTTAAACTAGGTACCAAAATCGACTAGATGCTCCCTATGCAGCCACTTTCTCCCAGAGAAACGATGAATTCCCTTATTTGGATACTCTTGTTCAAGTAAACAGCCCAAGACTGCAATAATTTTTCAGGCTACCTGTAACCTTTTGCTCATTCTCCCAGAACGTATTTATTTAAACCACAGTTTAGCCACTCCCAACACTCTGTACTTCTTTTGGGCTTTGATGTCTTTTTTTTTTTACTTCTTCTTCTTATTCCTGTTGACACTGCAATGAAGCGAGAAACTGAGCTATTTATATTTCATAGTGCATTATGATCACTGATTGAGCAAAGTTTTCTTCCTATTAATATTTTTCTATTTATCTTCCATCCATCCCCAACCACCTTTTCCCTCCACACTTAGGCTCCCACATTAATTTGTTTGCTGTAAGTAATTACATATATGTTATTTTGTTATATGCAATTTTAATTTACACAGTGGTTTTATGTTAATTCAATTATTTTTTAAATCTACCCTCCACTGACAACAGTTCCCTCTAAAAAGTCTTTTCCAGTATTTCCATTCTCCATGCCTTTGGACTCCTGTATAGAATCTGTATTGTCTAAATTACTTACTGGATTCTTAATACATTTGATATTGTTTTCTGTTCTAGCTGAAGTATAAGCTCCAAGAGGAGAGGGACTGTAGAATTATTTGCTCAGCACAAAACAGTTTTTTTTTCACCTATTGCTTAATGAATTCATATTAAATAAATGAATGAAACTGCCTATGGAAACCAGGCAGCCGATTTATGTTTCCAAATTCTTTCATCTGCAACATTTCTCCTCCTGAATCAGAAATTGGCCCACACACCTCATAAAAACATTTATATTCTGCACATCTACTAGGCAAAACCCAAAATGTGGCTCAATACTGCAAATCCATTGATGTCATCGGTAGCCTCATGCATGCAAATAGGTGTCTCAAAAAAGGAGGTCAGGTCCTACTCACTCCAGAAAGGCCTACCAGATTTTTAGGCTGCCAAGTAGCCTAGGAGAAAGCTTTGGAATGAATCAAAGAAAATTTGAAGCAATGAGAGAAGGAAGAGGGACAAAGAGCTCAGGCAGGTAGGTGGTGGCATTTGGGTTGCTGCAGAAAGCAGGACAACGTGGGGGACCTGGATATGTCAAAACCTTTGTGAGAGAAAGCACAGGTTATTGTACTAGAGAATTCCAGCAAGTAGCAGTGCTCAACACAGTGTGATACTGGCCAGATAGAGGTCATTGCCTCTGCTCAGAAATGCTCTGATGGAACAAAGGGGGAAGGATAACAGGAGCCAATACGTTTTTGTTAAATTCTTGCACCGAAGCCAGATTTGCTAAGGGAATAAAAGCTTAATTTAACTCTGATCCCGAATTCTAACCCAATTCAAGACATTATTTTTCTTTGCATTTCCAGCCTTCATTTGCTGTGTGATTCTGAAAATGGCCCTTTCCATCTGGGCCTCAATGACCTACTCTGGGAAATGGGGTACTTGTACTTACCATACCCCTGCTTCTAAAGACACATTGGGAAAATTAATTGGAATTTGGAAAAGGAAGCTTCATCTTTTAGTCCCTCGGAGACAATTTGGCATTCATTTCTTGCCACTCTGCTTTCCAGCTTGCCTTTGAAAGAAAACCAGCCAGCTAAAGCAGTGGCTGGAACTCTCTCAGCTCTCTGTAACTGCAGGGTGAAATATAGCTCTCAGCATAGAAAACGTCCTTCCAGTGCTCCAATAAATAGCACTCAGTGTTCAGCTCCAGGGAATTCAGTGTAGCCCTAGTTCTCCCTCACCGCCAAGCCACCATCGCCATCTTGGGCAGACGGCATCAATTTATCGAGGCGAGTAGCCATTCTAAACTTTAATTATGTGCATAAAGAACCATCCTTTTTTTTTTTTTTTTAAAGGGCACCAACCAGAAAGATGAGAGCTAAACTCCTGTAGAACACTAATTACCTTTTCAAATTTTCATCTCCTCTCCTTGTTTTTCTTTAAGATAAGCTGAGAGCCTGAGTCTATGAAATACCTCCATAGGTGAGGTCTACACCAAAAGCCCTGATTATCTAAAGTATTGCTCCAGAGCCAAACTCCTCCCCAACCCTGTTGCTAATATCACTCATGGTTTTCTTCCTTTCCTTTCTCTCTATTTTTTTGGCAACAAAAGCTCTTGGCTGCCATGGAAATAGGAACCATGGCAATATACAGGTAAACAGTTTTCCCTTTGAATAAGTATGCGGGAAATAAAAATAAATACAAATGACACATGAGCCAAATGTTTCCTCCATGTCACTGCCTTGAGAAGACACACTACTATAAATATTTTTTAACCAGACTACTTCCCAAATTAGTGAGTTTTTGTGTATTTGCTTTCTTGGAGGAAAGGAGGGAAGCAGAGACCAAGGAAGGGGGGCAGTGGCCACACATTTGAATCAATGGGAGCTTATCAAATTGTAGGGCACAGGTTGTCCACACTCTGTGATGGGAAATACTCTCCTAAACCTATATGCCAGGGAAGAAATGGAAGATAGGAAGAGGAGAAGGTGGACACCTGGCCATTTTGGAGTCTGATTCTAATACCAAATACTCACGAAATACATACTCAGAGTTAGACCCCCATATGAGGAAGAAGCAAGAAAGTACTTTCTATGTAAGAATATGTATGGTATGTATGCTGGATACTGAATCTCTACATCTCCCCCTCTTTGGTAATCTTTCTGAGACCTACCTATTCCTTAAACAGAAGACAACCTCCTGGCACAGTCAGATTTGTTATGTTGACTATAACTTACCTTAAAATACTTGAGCACAGAGAGTGTGACCTAATTTATAAGTGAGTTAACTTCAGGTTTAACTCTCTGGGCAGCTGTTGCCCTGATTGAGAATTCATGGTCTAAGAGTGGTTAGCTGGCATCCTATCAAAAAGGACCACACTCCTAGCACAGTTACTCTAAGTGCTTTTGCTCTCTGTGCTTCGATCAGGAACTCATCCTCTGCTCATCAGCACACCGAATATCAGGGCTTTTATGAGTGGAAAACAGTGGTTTGCTGGACAGCATGTTAAAATTGGTTCTTGGCTTGATTTTTAAACAATCCCACTGAATTAGTGTGAGGCAAGCCAGGTACTCAGAGCACAAAATGGAAGGAGACACTCACTCTCAGTATTGGGAGAGTACAGGGTCAACATCTGAGGGGGAGAGTTGGCTAAGCAAGCCTTGCTTTCCTCATCCTAGATCCTGCCCAGGTCTGGACATATGTATAAGAGCTCTTCTGAGATGCTGACTCTAAGGCACTAATCCTGACTCTGGCAAGTTGTTATGTCTGCCACAATTGACCCTTTTCGTGTGATGTGTGGTCAGGGCATCTGAATCATAGAACTTCTATACTGGAACCTCATCAAGATTACAAGACTGCTTGTGTGAATGGTTCAGTGTCTGCCTGCATGCATGCTTGTTTAACACATATCTGTATGCTGCCAGGTTTGGGTTTGAGACATGGGTTTTCAATAATTGGATGACAAGGTTGTAGGAGAGTAGCCAGTCCTCACCTACTTCAAACTCTTTGGGTAACTACTGTTGTTTACCAAAAAGGATCTAAAAGTTGTGCTTGATTAAAATAACTTCTGTCATCCTCAACAACATTTGCTGTCATTCCTTGGACACCTGAGTTCTGGACAGGGGACCTGTAGTGAGTTAAATATTGTCATGACGCCTCAGCATCTTAAAGCCTGTTGTTAGGTCCCTCAGTGACCACCCCTGACATTAACTTATACAAAAAACCCCAGCTTCTTCCTTTTCTCCCCACATCCTACATTGGATCACGCCCTTGCAAAAGTCAAATACAAACTCCCCAACCCCCATTTTTGTTTGACCAACCAATACAGCGCCACCTATAAACATGAGAGGCATAGCTCCCAGATCCACTGTAACCATTTGTTCCCTCCCTGCTTGGTTGAGCTCTGTGCCTCAATGCTTCCCCATGTGATCCTGGAAGGCTTGCTGCTCCTTTCTGTTCTAAGACCCATGAAAACTAATAGACTTTTCTTTCCAATCTCTCTGGTGTCAAT
>JAQZBX010099355.1:0-11483 GCA_029593785.1 Cabassous unicinctus
AATCCTGGCACCAGGGGCCATTTGTCCCCCAGAGGTTTCTGCTATTTCTGGTGGAGGTAGCTGAAAAGCCAAGCAGAACTTCTGTAAGACTCATGGGACTGAGAATGGTTGGGGATGGACAAGATTGGAGTTGAGGGTCTGCCAGTGAGAAAAGCCCTGTTACTTACTCGGACTTTGGGCTGAGAACCGAGTTGGATGGGTAGTTAAATAATGGCTAAACTAAAAGTAGACTAGCCCTCTTGATGCCAGAAGCTAAATTTGAATCATCCCAGCCTATGAAAGGATCCTGGTGATGAGGAATTATTAGTGCCCCTTCCCAGGTACCTGACAAAGAAAAAGGTAAATCTTCTCCAGAACACAATAACTTAATTTAGATCTCAAATAAGCTCTATAATTCAAAATATATGTAATGTGAATAACTCAATAAAATAGTTAAATATATGAGGAGATATACATAACAGAATCTAAGAAACTAAGGAAAAGATTAGGTAATGTAATCAAACTCAGGGGGGGTTCTAACAATTTAGTTATTGGACAGAATTTACTATATATATGCATATGTTCAAGGAACTAAAAAACAAGATTGAGAACTTTGACCAGAGGACTGAAAACAAAAACGAAAAAGCCCCCCTGGAAATTCTTAAATTGAAAAGACTAAAAACAACTCAAATTAAGAACTAAATGGATGGATTTGACAGAAGATAAGACACATTTGAACACAGAATTAGTGAAATGAATCATCAAAAGAATATATCCTCACTGAAGCACAGAGAAGCAAAATGAAGTAATATACAGACAAATTTTAAAGGAGATATAGCTACCTCATATGTGTGAACTTCAAAATATGCATTCTTTTCATGTGCACAGGAAATAGATGTCAAGACTCACCAGATTCTGAGTGATAAAGCTATCTCAACCATTTGATACAACTGAAATCACACTATGTTATTTGACCATGGTGAAATTAAGCAAAAATTCAATATTTAAAAGATAACTACAAAAAGCTCATGTTTTTGGAAGGTAAGCATTAAAAAATTAAATAACTCATAGGTCAATTAAGAAATCAAACTGGAAATTAGCTTGGCTATATCATGTAAATATAATATTGAATAAAAGAAATCAAAGACAAAAATACATACTTTTAGACATTTTTCTGAAAGAATAAAACAAGAATTTTAAAATACCTTAAAATACAAATCTTATCATACAAAAAGCAAATTTTAAAAATGACTATTTTATTAACTCGGAGCACCTGAGAGTCCACATTAACTCCCAATAGTGCAGTTACTGAAAGATGTATGAAACACCATAAATTCCTCTCAGCATAATAGGCAGTACAGAGGTACATGAGGTAAGATTGGGGCACAAAGAAGGAAGTGGTTATGGTGCCAGGAACATCAGGAGGGACTCAGAGAGGAGGTACACATCTGTTGAGGGCTGAAGGATAAGTCCAAAGGCAAAGAACAGTAACCTGGCAGGAGGAACACAGGTGCAAAGAATGTGGAGGTGTGAAGCAGCACAGCTTGTTCATGAGTATTGTAGATGGGGTAAAGAGAACATGTGAAACTAGTGTACCCTTCTGGCTCAATGCCCAGCACTTCAGAGGTCCATGGGGCTGATAACAGCACTTGTCACTAAAGTGAGTCTCTCTGTATCTACCTCCCAAGCTCGTTTGCTCTCTGTCCTACATCTTCATTGAAGATCCAGAACAGAAGGAGAACAAGATGGTTCTCTCATCGTCTGCTTATTGTTTGGAATGTCTTTGATTTCCAAAACTTGTCTTCACCCCAGGACTCAAACCTATTTTCCCCAGATGTTTCAATGCAGGAAATTTTAGAGAGATACCCAAAGGCTGAATACTGGTACAAAAAGATCTACTTAGCTCCCAGCTCCCCAACTGTCTTCCCTACCAACCCCAGGGGTACAGAAAATGGGCAAGGAGATGAATTCTGCCAAAAAACTGAGGGAGCCTGGTGTGGATCTTTCCCCAGCTGAGCCTCAGATGAGAACACACCTCTGGCTGACACTTGATAGCATCCTTGTGATACTATGAGCAGACGCTCCCACAAAGCCTGCACTTCTGACACATGGAGACTAGGAGGTAATGAATATGGACTGTTTTTGTTATTCTTAGGTGTTTTGTTTAGTTTTTTATATCTAACTATCTATACATATATACACATGTATATATATTTATTAGAGAAATTATACGATTTTGGGAAAAGATACAGATAATATAACATTTTCACATACACACCTCACACACAGTTTTTCCTATTATTAACACTTTGCATTAGTGTGTTGCCTTTGTTCCAACTGATTAAAGGACATTATTATATGTATACAATTAGCTATGATCCACAATTTACATAAGGGTTCATATTTTGTGTTTCATAGTCCTATGGTTGTTTTTAAAAAATGTTTTATACTAGTAACTTATATACTAGCTTAAATTTCCCCTTTTAACCACATTGAAAAATATAATTCAGTGATATCAACTGCATTCACAATGTTGTGCTACCATCACCATCATTCTGTACTTAAATTTTTCTATCATCCTGTACAAAATCACTGTCCCCCTTAAGTAATAACTGCCCATTTCCCCTCCCCTCTGCCTCTGGTAACCTCTAATCTACTTTCCAATTCTATCAATTTGCTTAATCGAGACTGGCAGAAGCACCAGTCACCAACCCCTCTGTTACCTGATTGTCTTGGACACATTTTTGCTAACATTTCTTTTCATTAAGCAACTGTGTTTGTAAAATGATAGGGAAATTTGAAAGAAATGTGAGGATTTGCATTTAAATTGAGACTTAACTTCTTTTTTGTTGTTGTTTACCACCCCCCACCCCCAATGGTTCTCTCATCTGTCTGGTCATTGTTTGCTAGCCTTCACCAGTAGGCTCAGGGAGCCAAACCTGGAACCTCTCATATAAGAGGCAAATACCCAATGGCCTGAGCCACATCTGCTCCCCAAAAGCTGCAGCATCTGCTGGCTTATGGCATCTGCTCATTGTGCCAGTTGTGGATTCCAGCTCATTGTGGCAGGTACGGTGTTAGCTCTTTGAAGTATCTAGCTAGTTGCGGCAGGTACGGCATCTGTCATCTTTAGGAGACACTGAGACCCGAACCTGGGTCCTTCCATTTGGTAAGTGGGCGCCCAACTGGTTTAGCCACATTTGCTTCCCAGACTTAACTTCTTAATCCTCAAAAATTCTAAAGGAAAGCTTTCTAAACCCATGCCCCATTTCCTGTATTTTTGCTCCAAATGCTGGTTCTTGTGCTCAGAAGGCTCCTGTGCTCATGGGCCTCCTGGGTGGGGACCACTGGTGCCTGATGGAAGCCTCCATGATCTGCAGACAGCTTGAATGTGGCACTGTCCTGGGGGTCCCCACCTATGTGCTGAGACCCCAGGAGACGAAGTGGCCCTGGATGCAGAGGCCCAGCTGCCAGGATATTGAGGCCTCATTGTGGGAATGCTCTCTGGGCGTCTGGGGGCTGCTGAGTGTCTGTGTGTGCAGGTGTGTGGTAGTGACGACCTGCTCAGGTAGGTTGCCCAGGGACCCCGCATTTCCCTTCCCTGCCAGGACCCTTTTTCATGACATCAGCTGTGCTGAGGCAGCTCCCCAGGCAGGAGGAAGGGCTCTGGTCCAGTGGTTGGGGCAGGGTTCCGTAGGGATGCACATCTTGTCCAAGACCCTGTGAGTTCCTGTCCTTTCTGGGCCTTGAAATTTCCATCTGTCTGCAGGAGGAGCAGAAGAGCTTTTCTGTCTGACTGCTTGAGCATGCATCTCACCCATTGGCCAGCTTCTTAGCCCAGATCCCCATCTCATTTACTTTAATGTTGGTGTCCATATTTTTCAACTCAGCCCCTAAACCTGTGCTTTTGCTTGTCACCTCCAACACCCTCTCCCCAGACTTCCAGGGGTTCCTTTGCACACCCCATGTGTAAAACCAGGGTATCATCATGTGAGACTTGTCCACCTGGCTTGGGCATGGCAGGTGACCTTGACTTGGGTCTGTACACTGCGGTCACAATCCCAGCAGATAGGACTCTGAAGCTCCAGGTGCTGAGTGGCCAAGCAGGTGCTGCGCCCAGGTCATAGCCCCTGAGCCGGCGCTGACACAGGTGTATCAGGTAAGACACAGAGTCTTGGTTTATCCTGTGCCTACAGGTGAGACCATCTGAGGAGTCTGGCTGGGAGGCATAGGCAGCCCCTGTGCTGGGACCATTGAGTTGGTGAATCTGGATGACTATCTTGAGGTGTGAATAGTTCAAGGAGGTGGTGAATGTTTTCTGAAAACAGCTCGGTTGTGACCAGGCTGTGCAGTGGTCCAGAACTCCCCTTGGAGGTGGTCTGGGGAGCAAGGCACAGAAGACCTGCTGGGCAACAGATTCCAGGATCCCCACCTGCAAGTTCAACATGAACTTGCTGGGACAGTGTAACCTCCCATTGCACACCAAGGTGATGTGTTCAGGAGGGGATGCCACAGCCTGGCGTGTTTCTAAGGAATTGATTTTCTTATATGAGATTGGGGGAAAATGTCACCAGTGTCACTGCTGTGGGTGTGAATGGGACCCTCTCTCCCCAAGCCACTGTGCCTGGTTGAGGACAGCCTATGGAGCTATCCTTTATGCTTCAGTGCCTATAAACTGCCCATTCTGTCCCAGAGGCTCCTATCCAGCCTTCACCTTCACTATGGTACACCCTCTTTCTGGGGAGATAAAGCTGGTAACCCCCAGGAAGAGGGCCAGTCTCCCAGGTGGTGCCGGACAGAGGCTGGAGCTGTCTGTATCTTATGGGGAGGGTGAGGTCTCCAGGAGGTGAGGGAGACTCAGGGGTAGGAGCTGAATGCCCTTTGATTAATGTTTGCTATTGGATCTCAGGTGTCCGGGTCTGGGTAGGAGCCAGGATCTAAAGGAGAGACTGAGGAAATACGAGGGTCCGCCCAGCCCTGCAGGCCCACAAGTCCCTGGCTCTGGGGTCCCCAGGCTATGCCAGGCCTGGTTTTCCTGCACCTTGCATCCCTGTGGGACTTGAGGGCAGGGCTGGGGTCAGGCTGTTTCACCCAGAAACCTGCCCACATCCAGCCCTGGCCCCAGAAAAGTCCTGAGATATTTGCCATTAGGGGCCGCTCAGTGCATCCTTCTGTCCCAGAGTACACAGAGGGGTGGGAGCATCTCTGCACTGGTCACCTGGAGGGGAGGCGTAGCCTGATCTGGGACACTGTCTGTGAAGCTGACCTGGACCTAGCAAGTGGCCCAGGTCATTTTCCGGGATCTGCAGTGCAGCTCGGCTGTCTCCATCGTCGGTCGTGCTCACTTTGACCGAGTCTCTGGGCCCGTGTGGACCGAATGTGGGTGAGTCCTGCTGTTCCACTGTCTGCTGAGGCCTGGGCTCCAGGAGCTGTGGGGGCACAGCTGGGATGCCAGGCTCAGGTGCTCAAGAGACAGTGCCCTGAACACAGGCTCCCCAGTGTGGATCTGGGCTGTGTGGGGTGGGGTCTTCAGGCACAGGAAGCCAAAGGCTTGCTCTGCTCTGTGAGGATGGTAGACATTCAAGCAGGGGAAGCACAGGGTCTCATGTCCACTGCCATCTTTGTCTATTCCTGTAACAGGGGTGGATGCTCCATTGGCCATCTACAGCCTGGTGCACAGAGGGAACACCTGCATCTCCTCCTTTTCTTTCGACACACTTTTGGCCTCACCTGTGCCTGGTCTCCCATAGCTGAGGGGACAAGGCCCAGCTCCTGCTATGCTGGCCTGTGCTTTGGGGTCGGTCAGCATCTGGCTCAGACAGGTGTGTGAAGATAATCCTGGCGTTTGTCTACTGATAAGAAACAGACCCTCAGTGCCCTGCAGGGTAGGGCTTCTGGGAGCCAAAGACCCACAAACACACTGTGCAGAGATCAACCCACACCCTGAGGCTCTGGACTCTGCTTTTTCATGCCTTACCCCCCACCTCAACCCCATCAGGGTTTGGACTGTACATCTGGGCTTCCATTAAGGACCTGTGCTGGGTCTGCAGGCCAGGAGTGACGCTGAGTCCCCAGAGTTTCAGCTGGTCAATGGAGCAGTGGCTGTGCAGGGCACATGGAGTTCCAGGTACAGGGGGCCTGAGCACTCCTCTGAGCTACCACTGGGACCTAGCAGATACTACAATCCTCTGCCATCAACCCTGTGGCAACACAGTGTCCACACCTTTGGGAGGCAATTTGGGTGGAGCCAAAGGTCCCATGTGGCCCCAAATGTTTCACTGCATGGAGACAAAGCCACATTTTGTAGAGTTACCCAGCAAGGTACCAAGGGGTCCCTGCCTGGATCCTGGGAAACATGGCCACTTCCATCTGCTCAGGTGTTGTATGGCAAGGACTGTGGGAAGGGGAGGGTTTGGGTGGACCTTGGAGGCTCAGGGAGGGCAATGCGGAGTCCAGATGAGATCATTCAGGGGTGGACAGAGGGTGGGTCATATGTTAATTAAAAACAATTTAAAGCAGAGTGTAGCTCATACTTGGGAGTGAGAGGTGGATGGGGGCTGTAGGAAGTGGAGGATTACAGAATAAGGAGGGAAAAAGGACAAGAAGATAGGATGGAAACGGAGAAGTTGCAAAGGGGAGGAAGCATGGTGAATGGAGGAGTGGACAGTGCTGGGGGGGGGGGAACAGTTTGGTCCCCAGGGTTCCCTCCTCACCCTGGACCCCTGGCCTGCATCATCCATCATCCTATCCAGATATCCCTGACACCCTGTGGCTGAGAGATGGACCAAGGTTGTGATGGTCAAGTGGAGATGGAAGCATGGGGGGACAGTCTTGTTTCCAAGGGCGTGCACCCCTCTGAGTGTGCACCCTACTGCCAGGGACTCACTTTCCTTCCAGAGCCTTAGCTTGAGCCATTAGTTGCTCCCAATGCCACTGGTGAGGGTCAGTTCAAAGAACCTGTCCAGACCCCAGGGAGAGGTAGAGCCAGGTAGAGAGATGGCAGGGTTTCTTTGTGTCCTTTGTCCACCACAGTATTGCTGATACCATGAAACCCCAATGGAGTTGGAGCAGCCCTGGAATGTGATGACAAGTTGTTCTGTGGCCTTCCTCACCCCCAGGTGTCCCACCGACCCTGCTTCCAGGGGGCACCTGCTCTATGGATAGGGAAGAGCCCCCTGGATGCCTGCTTGGGGAAGATTTAGGATGACATGGCAGCCATGGCATGTGGAGATTTTAGAGAGATGCTGCCCTCTTTCTGGGGCTAGCACTTTGCTTCTGCAGAATTTTCAGGTTTAACACTGGCTTTTCCTTAACAATCCTCCTCATTCCCCTGATGACCCACTTAATGAATAAGAACATCAGTCCATCCTGGGCAAAGAAGGGCATTTTGTGTGGGCATGGGACAGAACAAATTTTTCAAACTGGTAGACCTCCATCTGCCAGGAGCCTTTCAGGATGCAGATTCCCAAGCCTGGCACGGGTGGTTCCCATCCAGGCAGTCAGGAAGCCTGCTAGTGCATCCAGTTTACTTGAGGATATTATCTTCTTTGCTCTCTGCTGGTGCCCGCCTTGGTTCCTTAGGACCTACCACCACATTCTGAAGCCCAGATTCTGAAGGCAGATTTTTTGCCACTGAGCCACTCTCCCAAATCAGGAAGAGGTAAAACACCAGCTCTTCCCATGAATGACAGTTCCCTGTGGTAATGTTTTGAAAGTCAATTACACACAATCTGGGCATATCCATGGTGTTTTAATTTTTTTCATTTCCAGGGACAGTTTTATTCTTCATAATGAGATTTGTGGTGAATCTGAAGGATAGAGAGAAGCTTATGGAAGAATTAAAAATTACTCACTATCTGAGCAAGCATAGGTGACAGCTATTTTCTTTGAAACATGTTTTGAAAAAGCATTAAGTTATGAATTTTCCCTTGAGCCATCACAACAGAGTCCCTTTCTTTTGTAACTGTATCCAGCATATTTAGGAACAGCCAGCTAACATCATTGTACCTTTTAACTCCACAGAACTGTTTAAGTGTTAAAAGACTCTCACACAGATCTTTGTCTCTTATAAGCATGGAAGTAATCATATACAGTGGTGTTATTTTGTGTATCTCTATTGCCAACTCGTGCCATGGACTGCCAGTGGCCTCTTGATTACTGGAAAGAGAGTCAGTGCCCTTGAATCTAATGAGAATAGAGAGCTAATTGCAAAAATACCAGAACCAATTCAGAAATACCATTTTTAAGATTCTGTTTCTCAAGAACCACTCCTGGTACTAAGGTATATTAGTCAGGGTTCTCTAGAGAAACAGAATCAACAGGAGATATCTGTAAATAGTATGAGATTTTATAAAATTCTCTCACATGACTGTGGGGATGCACAAGTCCATAATTCCGCAAGGCACTCTGCAAACCAGGGGTTCTAATGAAGGCCCTTGGTGAGTTCCCATTATATACTGGCTGCCTGTAGTAGAAATGGGTGTGCTATCTCTGGCTCTTTCTGGATGCTGAAATCATTTCCCCCTTTAAGGCCTTCAACTAATTGGATGAGACATCACTCATTCCTGAAAACAGTCTCCTTAGTTGATTATAGATGTAATCATCCTTCTATGCAATCAACTCCCTGATGATTAAAATCCATGAAATGCCCTTGTATTATAATTATCCCAGTGCTTGCTTGATCACACAACTGGGCACCATTACCTGGCTGAGTTGACACATTCGTCTAGCCATCATAGTATATAACTCTACTTCCTACTTCCAATAGATGCTAAAAAGGAAATGCATAAAAGTAATCATAAATCTATGTTTTGGACATATAATATGCAAAAATATAATTGTTAACAATACCACAAAAAGTGGGGGAACAGAGGATTATAGGGAAAGTATATATGCATGCTATTGAAGTTAAGTTGGTATCAAACTAAATGTGATGGTTGCATATTTAGGATGTTAAATTTTAACCCGATGGTAACCACAAGGAAATAAATGAAACATACACCCAGGTTGAAATGATAAATAATGTTGTAATATATATGTAAAATGGAATATTATTTGACCATAATGTTGTCCTGATACATTTGACAACATGGATGAACCTTGATGACATCTTATTGAATAAAATAAGCCAGAAAAAAAGGACAGATATTGCATGGATTCATTGATTTGAAACAATAAAGACAAGCAAATTCACAGCCAGAATCTAGAATATAGTTTAACAGGGGATGTGTGGAGGTAGGAAGTAAAGAAATAAGGCTTAATATGCACACGGTTCGTATTTGGAATAATGGAAGTGTTTTGGTAATGGGTGGTGATGATTGTAGCACATTGTGAACATAACTGACAGCACTGAACTATGTATCTGAATATTATTAAAAGGGGAAATGTTAAAATATATATATGAACAGAAAAAAAAATCCATGTAACTGCATTACACAGTTAACCCTAAGTAAAACCATGTACTTTAATAATACAACTATAAAAATGTGCTATCATCAATTGTAACAAATATTCCACACCAATAAAATGTGTTAGTGGTGGGGTGGTGTACAGGAATCCTGTAGTTTATCATGATTGTTCTATAAACCTACAACTTCTCTAAAAAATAAAAATAAAAAACTAAAGTGATTGAACCCCACCTGGAGTGATGATGCCAGAGACTGGGATAGTGGAGCATCTATTGACAAAAATATCCCATTGGACCTCACATGAGGCCTTGGCCTCTCTCGTTCCCATGACATACCTGGATGAAGTCATGTTCAACTGGTCAGTGCACATCCACTCTGCACTCAATGGGGCTGTGTTGTGGCTGTTCACCCAATAGTGGGCTTGCAGGGGCTGTGTACCCACTGGCCTTTTGGGGGTAGAATCATTGCAGGGCTGTACTGAAAATTGAATTCACCACACATCCACTGTCATTTACCAGGAAGAATGTTGATATTTGGATTTCCATTTGTTTTAATCTTGTTTCCATGTTTCAATTCCTTTTTCTTTATTAGAGAAATTATTTATTTGCTCCTCTATTCCAATAAAAATTATAAAAATAAATGCACCCAGCAGAGCCCCAAAATATATGAAGCAGGAGATAGAAGCAATATGGCATCAGTTTAGGTGGGCACTCACCATCTCTCTTGAAAGGAAGGCTGATTGGGGACAGGATCCTGCCTGGGTGAGCTGTTCTGGGAGCCCATGGAGCAGGAGCCTTGGGGGCATCGACCTGGAGGGAGCTGGACAGGGAGATAGATTGCTCAAGATAAAACCGTGAGTTTTCAGCCCTGCGCCTGAATATCATAGACAGCTAAGCCAGGGTGAGCCCCAGCTCCTACCAGCCACCCAATGAGAGGGAGCATTCTCTGAGAGTGGGAAGGTTCTGGCAAGCGGTGGAGAGGGGTCTCCTTTCTGTGGGTTTGGTTGCCTGGACCTCCTTTGAGCTTTGGGGAGTACACTGGCTGGCTTGAAGTGGCACCAGGCAGAGGGGAAAGGCGAATCTGCTGAGACAGCCTAATTTACCTAACTGCCCTGGGATACAGAGGCTTGGCCTGAGAGAGGGCAGAGTCAATTTAATAGTTCCGTACTGAGGAATTTCAGAATTTCCACTCCCCTAAGGGAAGTGGGAAGTGTGTAATAAGTTTCCAAGAGCCTATTTGGGGTCCGCTGCGAGGAGGCGGTGGTCTAGATGAGGATTGAAAATCATTTTGGTGCATTGTACTCAGTCATCAGGGTCCCATTTGAATTTCAAAAGGGAACTCAACCTAATCAGGAGAAGGGAGGGGGGATCTGCTCATAAAGCCTGCTGAATTTTGCTGCCCTAGGAGAGTAAAACCTACCTGGGGGAAAATGACTGAACACCTTTCTGAAGAGCTAATTGACCCAATTAGAAAGGTAGCTCAGTGAAGGAATTTCTACCTTGAATACATGGGGTCCCTAGTTTGATTCCCAGCTCCTCTAAGAGCAGTGATACACTGGGATATCTAACATCCAGCTGATACCTGTAGGACAGGGAAAACATAGACACTATGATTGTACTAGCTTCTTTTGGGTCCCTTATTTTTCCAAAAAAAAAGGTTACTTAAAATTTTTTTTAACTTAGTTTACTCTCAAAAAACCCACCTCAAAACCTGCAGAGAGAAGCCTGCAGGGTAATTGGTTAATGAACACAGGCAGCCTGAGAGGCTCCACAAGGGCCCAAGAAGGAACGCTGTTCTTCCTTAGCTTTGTTTGACTGCTTGCTAGTGTGTTTGTTTGGGTTTTTTGTTGTTGTTGTTTGTTTTTTGTTTTTTTGTGTGTGTGTTTGTTTTATTTCTTGTTTTTCTTTCCTCTTTCATCCCCGCCCCTCCTGTTTTTTAAAATTAGGTGCTGTTAACTTGTTTCTTCTTTGCTGTGCTTCTTCTTCCTTGATTTCCCATTTTCTGTGTATACTGATTTTGTCTACCAACGCTATCTCTTTTCCATCCTTCATCTTTCTATCTGCTTTCTGTTGTGGTTCTTACATTCCACCTTTTTTT
>JAQZBX010099356.1:0-11482 GCA_029593785.1 Cabassous unicinctus
TGATAATGAGAACACAGGTCCCACCTGCAGTAAGAATATCTAAAGCCATACTATTTTGTAAAACCACCATTTGTAGTTGGGTAGTTTCTTAGTTTAGTAAGGTAATTGCTACTTTGGAATGATTAAGAGCTTGAGCAGTGTTATTGGCTCAACCTATTATGTGTTTTTCAGTGACATTGCAGCATCACCTGTCACAAAAGTGTTCAATGGGTAGAAACTCCAGCATGCACACTTTACTATATATCTAGTTTTGATCATTTTGCAATTACTTGGAGTATGGGTTAATGAGTCATATATAGTGGCATGGACATAGGCTGTCCACACATGCATCAACCAGTCCAGTTGTAGTGCAAATACTACCACTTATTTTACCCACAAGTCCATAGCCATTCTTTAGCGGATGGGTGAACCCCAGTTAATAAGTGGTAATAGTAAGTGGTTAGCCTGCCATTGGAAAAGACTATAATTTTGTAGTTTGACATTAAAATTACACAACTCAGGGGGTAACAACCCCACATCATGGTCTCCTTCCTGTCATTCTATGCAAAAATTTGCAATGCAGTCTAGGGTGACAGACTCAGCAGTTAATCATCCTAAAAAAACCATCATACACAGCATATCCTTATAAAAGCCAGGACTTATTCACCTGTTGCTTTTACAAGGTTTAAAAGTATACAAGCAACATTTCCATTAATAAAGTACCAAGTAGGAGAGTCCTATGAGGAAGCTTCTAAAACCATACATTTCCCCTGCTAAATTATCTGAATTTTCTATGGTGACATCAAAAATGAGATTAGGCATAAAAAGAGTCCACATAGACACACATAGTTCCCCAGCAAAAATAAGACACACCAAATTATTACTAAAGAATTTTAAAGACAATTTTGATATAAACAGAAATGCGGTCTTATAACAATTCTTTGGGTAACTGCTATCTTCCATGGGCTTAAGAGTCTTAACCAGCAAGCCTGTGTAGGCCAGTATGATGGCCAAAGTACCTCATTTTCCCCATTTTATACAGTTTGAGGCATAAGATACAATAAATTATTATTACTTCCACTTTTAGGCTGTAAGGTTGTTGGCCCTTTTCTTTCTAACTCAACACCTGCATTGGTCCTGCTGTTAGCTTTTCACTGGAGCAGTGGCAGCAGTTCTTGGCTTTGAATTTAAATGGATCAAGATTTTATAGCCTTTTTGTTCACTGCTGTAAAGATTCCTAATTGCCTTTTATTTGTTTCTATAAAAGGCCTTCATCCTTTCTATAAGGCTTACTCCAGTGGAGATATAGGGTAAATGGAAAGTCTAAGCAATATCTTGGTCCATCACTTAAGACTGCATGAGGTGACTGCTTAATGGAGTTTCTCAAGCACTGTCAGTTTGGGCTGGCACCTCTTATATGGCACATACATTTTCTAAGCAGTGAATAATAGCCTGCTGGTTGGCCTTTCCTATGGGGAAGGCCTACAAGAATGCTGTGGTAGTGTCTACAGCAGTGAAAGTATACCTTGCCCTTTCCAAGAGTGGGAGGAGAATGATGTAATCCACTTGCCATCATGTTACTGGTGTCTGTGCATCATCTGAAATGTCTCATCCAATGGGTAATTGTTGTGGTCTTTGGAGTAAGCATGATGGACACACATGTGTGATGTAAATGAGCTGCTGGTGAGTGACAGGGAGATTGAACTGCTGTGCTAAGCACTACAGCTTCTTGTAGCCATGATATCTGCTTTCTCTGTGAAGCTGTTCCACTACTCCTAGGGTCTCAGTGGTAAAGCCTTGCATTAATATTCCTGAGGGGCCTGTCAGAGGAGAGAGTAGGGACATGTAAGGCACCTGCCTCAATATTCCCAAGGGGGTGTTAGATGAATGGGCAGGGACATGATAGTTACCTGTCACCACTGATAGCTATCCCAGATGTCCTTCCATAGATCTGTCCCCCACAGAGCACAGAGAATGACAGTCCATTGTTCTTGTTTCCAAGTTGCCATCCAAATGGTAAGGCCTTTAAACACTGCCCAACTATCAATATATATTATTAACACATTTCTGGGTCTGTGTACTATAAATATCCACACAGGTCTTACTTCAACCCATTGACTGCTTTGCATGGTAATGGTCTCCCACCAAATAGTGTCAGTGCTAGATTGAACACAACCACAGATGTCCACACAGGTGGCTGTCAATTAGTAGAACAGTCCATGTACCATGAATTCTCTGGGACTGTTCCTATGCCTTCTTTATATGGCTCTTCAACTTCCACCTTGCAGGATGTATAGTTGGGCTGAAGAACCTTCCACGTAAGGCATTGGACCTAGGATCTCATGCATTTTGGTACTTAATGGACTAGTGATGAAGACACTGGGCTGCAACAGGTAAGCTTTTCACTTTGTTAAGGTACTTAATTGTGCAATGCTTGAGCACAGTCTGTTTCCAATATCTGTGATCCACCCCTGGATAATGATGGCAGTCTTCAGAATGACCAAGAACTTTTGGGTTAAACTTTCTACTTGCAGCAAGGCATTGTATGCTGCACATAGCTGCTTCTATAAGGAGCTATGTCATAATTCACCCTCTTCCCATATTTGTGATGAAAACCAAAGGGGTACTAACTTAGAATATTGCCTTTGCCCCAAATCACAGCAAATGCTAATATCTATGTTGGCCACATGCAATCCACAGAGTAAGTCAGGATCCACTCCCCCATGATGCTTGAGTAAGCCTGTGTTATTCCTCTCTTTTCTTCTTCTAAAGCATTCTGCTGGGGATCCTCCCATTCCCATGTTCAACCTTCCCTGCTTAATACATACGATGGCTTCAATATTTGAACTAAGTGATGGATGAACAGTCTCCAGCACCCCAACAATCCAAGAAAAGCAATTAAGTATTTTGAAGTTTGTAGGGTGGAAAAATATTGTACTTCATCAATTATAGAAGAGAGTACAGCTTTTGTTTTACCCAACCAAACAACACCCAAGAGACAGAACAGCCAGTGACTTGCAATTTGTCCTGATTTCTCATCCTTAGCTCTCAAGATGAGATTCTTTTGTCTCTGATGCTTCTTTTAATTCTTAAAGAGAACTACTGGTAAATATGATATCATCACTATAACAAAATATGGTTGCAGCTACAGGTTTTTTCCATGCCACCAGATCCTTTACCATGAGGCCATGATAGATGGTTGGGCTTTGCATATAGTCATGGGGAAGAACTATACAAGTCCACTGTTGGCCTTACCACATGAAGGCAAATGCAAGATGACTTGATTTGTCTAAGGGAATAGTAAAGAAAGCAGTAAAATGATCTAGATAAAAGTTATAGTGGCAAAACTAGGTACTAATCTCTTGCAATAAATTAGCAATGTCTGAGACTGCTGCATACAGTGGTGGTGTTACTTTAAGTCATGATAATCTACAGTCAAGCACCACACAGTGGCAAGTCCCTGATGACCACTTTTTAAATGTAGTCTAAGGCTGTTTCTTTGGCAGAAGTCTGACAAATTAGATGAATCTGTGGCAAAGCATTGCCTCTTGATTACCAAGTGGAGAGGTTGTTTCTGTGACATACAAAATCTTTAAAATAATTAGAAACATGAATGACAACATTATACTGTTGTATAATATTATGCAGGAAACATTGTTAAATCTCCAGGAATTTTATATAACCTTTAAGTATTTATATGAGTATTTTACCCATACAACTTTGATGAACAGGTTAGAAAATTCCTTTTAATTTTCACACATTTCCAAACACATTGTATTCAACATATAGCATATTAAATGAATTTAACTACTTTCATTACTTCATTTTTTTTCAAGTCGAAGGAACAATTTTTTTTGCAACAGCTTGGAATAAAAAGATACCTTCTTGGGCTTGACTTTGAGAAAGAAAGTGTTAAAAGTTGTCAGGTTTGAACATTATGTTCTGTTAAAAGTGAGAAGATGTGTCTTTATTAACCAAGGACACAATAAAATTAACAAAACTTTCATCAATTTAATGAGTGAAGAAAGAGTTTAAGGGTATTAAGAAGACACTGGGAGAACATACTGAAGAAATTGTAAACATATATAAAAAGATAACAGATATTATGATGATGAATGGAAAAATGCAAGAAATCAAAAATACACTGGAACCCCTTAACAGCAGATTTGACCAGGCAGAGGAAAGAATCAGTGATGTGGAAGACAGTACATCTGAAATCAGACAGATAGTAGAAAATGTAGAAAAAATCCAGCAGGGTCTTAGGGATTTGAATGGCAACACAAAGCACACAAACACATACATTATAGGCATGCCACAGTGAGAAAAGAAGAGAAAAGGCACAGGAGACATGTTGGAGGCAATAATGGCTGCAAATTTCCAAACTCTACTAAGGGAGATGGATGTACATGTCCAAGAAATGCAACAAACCCTGAACAGTATAAATCCTAACAGACCTACACCAAGACATATACTTGAAAAATTGTCCAATGCTTAAAACAAAGGGAGAATAAAGATAGCAGCAAGAGAAAAGAAATCCATCAAATAAAAGGGAAATTCAATAAGATAAAGTACTGATTTTCCATCTGAAACCATGGAGGCAAAAATACAGTGGTATGAAATAATTAAGGTATTGAAGTAAAAAACTTCCAGACAAGAATTCTCTACCCAGCAATGCTGACATTAGTAAATGAGGGAGAGTTCAAATTATTCACAGACAAAGAGACCTTAATAGGCTTTGTCATAAGAAACCTGACCTTTTAGAAATAGGAAAGGGAAATCTGAAGGCTGGAAAGAATAAACAGTGGAGAGAGAGTAGGAGGAGAGGGTAAGAATAACTAAAAGGGTAAAATGAGAAAGTCACATATGGCATTCATAAATCTAAAGAAAATAAGGCTAATGTATGTAATTCCTTGACAGTAATACCATTGAATGTTAATAGCTTAAACTCCCTGACGAAGAGATGGAGATTGAAGAATGGATAAGGGAATCTGACCCATCTATGCTATCTACAAGAAACTCAACTTAGACCTGCAGAAAATGGAGGCTGAAAGTGAATGACTAGAAAACAAACTTACAAGCAAACAATAAAGAAAAAAAGGTGGGAGTAGCTATGCTAATATTGGACAAAATGACTTTAAATGCAAAATTATTATAAAAGACAAATAAGGTCTCTATATATTAGTAAAAGGGTAATCTATTGAGAAGAAAAACAATTATAAACATTTATGCACCTTACCAGGGCACTTCAAAATATATGAGGTTAAATTGAAAAAAGCAAGTGAAGAAACAGATGACTCAACTACTATACTGGGGGAATTAAAAAAACTATTATTACCATTAGAAAAATTTCTTCTCAGAGAATCAATAAAGAAACAGAGACCTTGAAGAATACATTAAAATATCTGGGCCTGGTAAACATATACAGAATATAACACCCAAAAAATTGGGATATACATTCTTCTCGAGCATACATGGATCATTCACCAGGATAGACTACCTGCTAGGTCACAGAACATCTATTATTAAATTCAGAAAGATTGAAATTATACAAAGCGATTTCTCAGAACACTATCGAATGAAGCTTGAAATCAGTAAGGAGCAGAGAAGCAGATTAGGCACAAAGATATGGAAGTTAAACAACACAATCTTAGGCAATTAATGGGTCAAGGAGGAAGTTGCAAAAGAAATCAGTAACTATCATGAAATGAATGAAAATCACAACATAATTTATCAAAACCTATGGAATGCATCAAAAGCTGTACTGAGAGGGAAATTTATAGCCATAAATGCCATTATTAAAAAAGAAGAAAGAGCTAAAATCAAGGGCCTAAGTACGCAATTGGAGGGATTAGAGAAAGAATAACAAAGTAACCTCGAAGGAATTAGAAAGGAAGAAATAACAAAGATTAGGGTAGAGATAAATGAAATTGAATATAGGAAAACACTAGGGAAAAAAAACAAAATCAGAAGCTTGTTCTTTGAGAATTAACTATAATAACAAAGAAAAAAGAGAGAAGATACAAATATATAAAATAAAAAATGAGAAAGGGTTTATTACCACTGACATCAAAGAAAAAAGAGGATACTTTGAAAAATTGAATGCCAAAAAATGGATAATTTACAGGAAGTGGACTAATTCTTAGGACCACACAGGCAGACTACATTGACAAAAGAACAAATTGATGAACTCAACTGACCAAGTAATGAGGTTGAATTAGTCATCAAAAACCACCCAACAAAGAAGAACTCAGGACTAGATGGCTTCACAGGTGAATTCTCTCAAACATTCTGAAAGAACTAACACCAATTCTGCTTAAACTTTTCCAAAAAATAAGAGGAGGAAACATTGCCTAACTCATTCTATGATGCCAAAATCACCCTAATGCCAAAGCCAAACAAAGACACCATGAGATAGGAAAATTATGGACCAATCTGTCTAATGAACCTGGATGCTAAAATCCTCAATAAAATATTTGTTAATCATATTCAACAACACATCAAATGAATGATACACCATAACAAAATGGGCTTTATCCCTGGTATGCAAGGATGCTTCCACACAAGAAAATCAATCAATGTAATACAGCACATAAACAAATTGAAAGGAAAAAATCACCTGATAATCTCTATAGAGGCAGAAAAAGCATTTGACCAAATACAGGACCCTTTCTTGATTAAAAAAAAAGAACACTTCAAAAGATAGGAATAGAAGGAAACTTCCTAAATATGATAAACAGTATATAAAAATAGTCCACAGCTATCATCAAATTAAATGGTGAAATGTTAAAAAGCTTTCCCTCTAAAATCTGGAAAAAGACAAGAATTCCTGCTGTAACTGCTTTTATTTAACATTGTGTTAGAAGTACTTGCTCAAGGACTTAGGCAAGAAAAATATATAAAAGACATCTAAATTGGAAAGGAAGTAGTAAACATTTCATTATTTGCAGATGGCATAATTGTATACATCAAAAGCATTGAGAAATTTACAACAAAGCTTCTAGACCTTATAAATGAGTTCAGTGAAGTCACAGGTTACAAGATCAATGTGCAAATTCAGTAGTATTTATGTAAATAAAAAATGAGCACCCTGAGGAGGAAATCAAGAAAAAAATTCTATTTACAATAGCAACTAAAAGAATCAAATAACTAGCATTAAATTAACTAAAAATATCACTGATTGTATGCAGATAACTACACAACACTCTTAAGGTAAATCAAAGAAGACATAAATAAATGGAAGCGTATTCTCTCTTCATGGATAAGAAGAATAAATATCATTAAGATGTCTATCGTACCCAAACTGATTTACAGATTTAATACAATTCCAATAAAAATTACCAGAGTATTTTTTACTGAATTGGGAAACCTAATTATGAAATTTATTTCGGAGGACAATGGGCCCTGAATAGCAAAACACCTATTGAAAAAGAAAAATGAAATCAGAAGAATCACTCTACCTAACTTTAATACATACTACATAGCTTCAGTGGCAAAAACTGCATGATATTGGAAAAAGGATAGCCATATTGACCGATGGAACCAAATTGAATTTTCTGATATAGATCCTCACATATAAAGTCAACTGATATTTGACAAGGCCACCAAGCCCACTTAAAGGGAAATAATGGCCTCTTCAACAAAAGGTGCTTGGAGAAATGGATATCCATATGCAAAAGAATGAGAAAGGAACACCATCTCACACACCTTATACAAAAACTAACTAAAAATTTATCAAAGATCTAAATATAAGAGCAAGTGCCTGAAGATCTTGGTTGATAATATACAGAAGCATCTACAAGATTTTGTATTAGGAAATGGTTTCATGAACTTTACACCCAAAGCACGCGCAATTAAAGACAAAATAGATAAATGGGCCTTCGTCAAATTTAAAAACTTTTGCACCTGAAGGGGTTTGTTAAGAACGTCAAAAGGCAGCCTACAAATGGGGGAAAATATTTGGTAATCATATATCTGATAAGGGCCTAATATGCAGCATATATAAAGAAATCCTACACCAAGAAAATTTTAAATAAAGGGCTGTGATTTGAATAGACACTTCTCCAAAGAAGAAATACAAATGCCCATAAAAGCACATGAAAAGATGTTCCACATCACTAGCTATTGTGGAAATACAAATCAAAACTAGAATGATATATCAATTTATACCCATTAGATTGGCAGCTATTAAAAAAAAGCAGAGGACTACAGTTGTTGGAGAGGATGTGGAAGAAAGGGAACAATTATTCACTGCTGGTGGGAATGCAGAATGGTGCAGCCATTGTGGAGGACAGTTTGGTGGTTCCTCAGGAAACTTAACTATAGAACTGCCATATGATCCAGCAATCCCGCTACTGAGTTTATACCCAGAAGATTTGAAAACAGGGACATGAACAGATATATGCACAGCAACGTTCATAGCAGCATTATTCACTAATTCCAAAAGTTGGAAACAACCCAATTGCCCATCAACAGATGAATGGATAAAAAACCAGAGCATATACATTCAATGTAATATAAGTCAGCTGTAAGAAGGAATGCAATATTAACACATGTGATAACATGGATGACTATTGAAGACGTTATGTTGAGTGAAGCAAGCCAGGGACTGAAAGAGAAATACATGTCCTAAGTGATATGAATTAAGCAAATTGAACAGACTTACAGAGGTAGAGTCTGGAAGATAGGTTTACAGGAGACAAAAAGGGAGTAGAGGTTTGGGAGCCAATGTTTATATGGGCAAAATCTATGTTAAGGTGGAATGGTATAGTTTTGCAGTGGGTAGGCATCACAGTGGTCATGACAGTAGAGGGTTGGGAATCTATCAAGAGAATAGGCAGTGCCTAATAGGGGAGGAAAGGCAAGTATGTCAAGCCCTCAATGTTGTTGCAAGTAACTATGAATCTTGCTCTTCAAGTATAGAAGCTTGGTGGTTGCCATGGGTCATGAGCAGAGAGGCAGAGGGGGAGGAATAGAATAGATACAACATAGGGCATTTTGGGGGTATTGTAATTTTTCTACATGATCTTGCATTGATGAATACAGACAATGATGAATTTCATCAAAATTTGTAAAACTGCATCATCCAAAATGTAAACCATAATGTAAATCATTGACCATGGTTAATAGCAATGCTTCAAAAGTTGTACATCAATTGTAACAAAAATACCATCCACATGTAAAATGTTATTAATAGGGGAAAGGGGAAAGGGGGGAGGATATTGGGTATATGGTATTCCCCCTATATTCTGTGCATGACTTTTCAGTAACTTAACACTTCTTTGAAGATAAAATGAAAAATAAGACACTGGGGGAATAGATGGAAGAAAATGTCACTGTACATACAAGACAAAATATTTTACACTGATAAAAGACATAAAGCCAAAACTCATTTTTAAATTGTTTTATTTTTAATTATTTCAAATTCTTTCTATTTTTTTGTATTGCACTTGCCATTTTTAAAACAATAATTTTAATTTCATTTTCTTATTAATTTTATTTCATTATTTTGTTGGCTACATTTTTAAGATGTTTTGGATCACAGAAGGGTTAAAACTGTGACTGGTAGGATCATTGATGTGGGGTGTCAGTGATGGGGTATGCATGGGAGTAGTTTCACCTGGAGCATAATTATAAGGCTTTTGAATGAGTTCAAGTGTTCATGGGGCACTGTCATGGTGGGTGGAGATCCACACAATAACCAAAAGAATATCCTATTCCCATCCTGTGGTGTTATACCACATTCTCTAATGGAAGAGCAATAATCCCCTGAGTACAAGATTAGTGACCTAATGAAGGAGGATGGACCATTGTGAAATGCCTTTGATATTGATGAGTGTACTTACAAACCTTTTCTTTTGAACTTGAGACATAGCCTAATATTATAGGTTGCCTAAGAATTACCTCCAGAAAGCCTAATTTTTCCTCCAATGTTGCTTTTTTCTAAACCAAACTCGGCATATAAATGCATTACCTTCCTGCTGGCATGGGACAGCAGGATTTCATTGACTGCCACAGTAAAAACTGCCTCAAATAGCAGGGTTCCTGAGGGATCTGGAAACAGCCAGACACTATAGGCAGGGCTGATGGCTCAAAATTTTGGCACCTGGCCAGTGGGCTCTACTTTGCAGTTTATGCTCCCCATTGTGACAGATTTGGACCAGTTGTTGATTCCCTACCCATGGCTCTTCTGTCCCTTCTATTTGAACCTATATTTAGTATTAGGGTTGATAGGTTTATGTACAAGAGACTTAAATATTTGAGCTGTGCACGTGCCATTTGTGCCCTGAATCTCAACATAGTTGCAACACTCAATCTCCAGTTCATTGAACCCCCCAGGACAACTAGCAAGGAGATAATGATGGGCAACAATCATCCCAAGGAACAGAGAAAGTCTACAACTGCAATCAAGATAGTCCAATCTATCTGCTCCATGTGATCATTGCTCCCTCTCAATTGAAGGCAGATTAGGCATCACCATCCCAGAATCCTCAGAAATGGAGAATTAACCATCGCCTAGAGTAGGCTTACTGTTATTCTACTGTAGACTTATTGTGATTCTACCAATTGAAGAACTTTTACCTTTGATGTGGAGGCAGTAGTCACTGGGGGTTCTGAGTAAAGGGAACAGGGAAAAATAGGTGTAATATGGGGGCATTTTGGGGACATTGGAATTGTCCTGCATGACATTACAATGACAGATACAGGCCATTATTTATCTTGTCATAACTTACAAAATTGTGTGAGAGAGAATTTAAACTATAATGTAAACTATAATCCACAATTAGTGGCAATGGTACAATATGTGTTCATCAATTATAACAATATACCACACTAATGAAGGATGTTGTTAATGTGGGAAAGTTTGGAAAAGATATGGAGTGAGGCATATGGGAATCCCCTTCATTTTTTCTGTAACATTTATGTAATTGAAATATCTTTTTAAAAAAAATAAATATATATTTTTAAAAAACTTGATGTTTTCTTCATGATTGACCATAGACAATTACAAAAGCTGTACCTGACAGTCCACATAAGTGAAGCTGCCCTCACCACAACAGATGTTTCCCAGCCAGTGTATTGCAGTCTCTGAAGGAAGTTGTGGTCAAGGTCTCAGGGCCTCTTGCCAGGCTTGCTTTTGAGCATTCCTTCCTCAGGCGCCTCCATTAGGAGTCTCTTATGAGGGGCCACAAATCCAGGCCATTCTCAGGAGCCTCAGCTGAGAACTCCTTAATGGAGGGAGAAGGGCAGACCTTGAGGGAACTCTCTCTCTCCTTTTCAGTACTCAGTATTTTAAGCCGCTACCCCCAGGGTCCATAAAATTCCAGGAGCCTTTTGTCAGGTGCTCCCTCAGCAGTGAGTTGATCCCCAAGTCTGTGCTGATCCATCTGTCCCTCTCCCAGGGGCAGCTTTCCACAGCATAATGAGACACAGTAAAATCCCTGTCTTTCCTGTTTACCCTTCTGCTTATATCATCACTTTAATGACTAAATGCCTCACTTGTTAC
>JAQZBX010099357.1:0-11483 GCA_029593785.1 Cabassous unicinctus
AAAAAAAAAAAAAAAAAAGGAAAAAAAGAATACAACTTTCACCTTTTCAGATTGATGAGACTGCGCTCCTTCAGAGCTCATCCATACAAGTGAGTTTAGAGAATAGCTCCAGACCAAAGCATAGGGGTCTTCCTGAGTTTTTCTGTGCATGCTCTTGTCTAGGGCATGGTGTTTGGCCCTAGAAATCCCCCCATTTATATGAAAATAAGGAAACAGTTTCCTCATGATTCTGGACACTGCACTGTATGCCCTACAGCCAACAATCCCTTGCCCCAGGCAGCCACTTGACTGCTTTCCCACAGTAGCTGTAGGAGAGCTCTGTGAGCTGCCTTCTTTATGCTGGGCAATTTCTGGGTCATTAGTCCCTCAGGCTTCTGCCAGGCAGATTGAGTCAGACATACATGCTCCCAGTGTGTGCACAACGGTTCCTTTGCTCTGTATAGAACTGGCACGAGGGATCTGCCTCCTCAGCTCTGTGCTGAGCCAGTGAGGGATAGGGAAGGGGCCAGCCAGGGAACCAGCAGCTACTACTACTTTTAAGTGGCCTTTTAAAAAAATTGATTTTGACACTTGCTCTGTTACTGCAATCCTTTAACTGTTTTCTGGAGCTTTGAGAAAGATTTTTCTGCCAGTGCTTGCTGGTTGTTCAAAGCTTCTGTAGGTGGACAGAGTCCTGATGCTTCTCACTCTGTCATCTTGATCCAAGCTCACATCAAGCTCTTAATTTTTAGAGCTAGAATGGATAAACCCCAGTCTTTAGGTATTTGAAGCAAACCTAATATTGGAAAATTAAGGTTTATAATTTTTTTGTTAATGACGCAAGAATAAAATCCAGGCATTTGGCTCTATAGCATCTAAGGAGTTTTTATTTTTAAAAGTGTTATTAAAATATCTATATCTATATCTATATCTATATCTATATATTGCTTACTCTAAAATCATGAAAACCTTGAAATGCTAATTATAATATCTTTCGTTAAATAAAGTTTATTTATGAAGCACTGTCATGAAGTGAAATCAAATTGGTCTGACTCCAGATCACACCTTTTGACCTTGGACTGACTTTTGGTTTGATTACCAGTTTCTGCTTTATATTAGCTGTGTGAGCTGGCAACTTATTTAACCTTTCTACGTTTTTAGTTTTCTCATCCATAAAAAAGCCATAATAATAGTATCTATCTCATACAGCTGTTGGGCAATTAAATGACATGACTCTCCCTCAGATATAGCAATTGGCTTCCTAATTGGTCTCGCAGCTTCTACTGTCTGTTTTCAACCCAACAGCCAGTGAGCCTTTTAAAAATCTGTCAGACCATGTTGCTCCTCTGCTTAAGCCTCTTCAGTGGCTTCTTGTTTTGGTCATAGTGAAAATCCACCAGAAGCTACATGATCCAGCCCTATGACCCCTCTGATCTCATCTCCCATTCTCTCCACTTCACCCACCCCAGCCTCTCTGGCCTCCTTGCCCTTCCCTGAACACACTGGACATGCTTCTGTCAGGGACCTTTGGGTTTCTTCACCTCCTTCAGGTCTTTGCTAAAATGTGTGCCACCTTCTCAATGAGGCCTGCAGACCATCTTGACAAATTCATACTCCCATGCCCGTCCTGATCCCCCTTCACCCTGCTCTGCATTTTCTTTTCCCATCACTTATTATTTGTTTTAGTTTTTATTGTTTGTTTTCCTGTATTAAAATGTAAGCCTCATGAGGGCAGGAATGTTTGTTGTGTTCATGGATATATCTTAAGTATTTAGAACAGAGCCTGGCATAGTGTTTTAGGGTTCTCCAGAGAAACGGAAAAACAAAACTAACAGGATATATGTGTATAGGTAAATATTAAGAGATTTGTTATAGGAATTGTCTCACTCCACCGTGGTGTTGGCAAGTCTGAATTCTTAGGGCAAGTTGCAATTTGGAGATTCGATGAAGGTGACGTTGAATTCCCCAGGAGAAGCTGGCAGTCTGAAGTAGAGGTAGAAATTCTTCTTTCTGATTGCCTAAATTTTCAGTTCTACTTTGAAGACCTCCAACTGATTGGATGAGGAGCCTCCTGTCTTTGCTGAAGGCAGTCTCCTTTGCTGATTGTAGATTTAGTCAGCTGTAGATGCAATCAGCTGACTAGTGATTTACATCCCCATATGAAATACCCTCACAGTGAAAATCAGGCCAGGGCTTCCTTGACCAAACAACTGGACACCATAACCTAGCCAAGTTGACACGTGAAATTAACTATCACACATATTTTAGTCAATGAATATTTGCTGAGTGAATGAATTTTGAACCAACTAATTTAGTATCGCACATGGCACATACTAAATATTTTTAAAAGTTGGCCGGTTTTATTATTGATTTAATTAGAATGAGATTTTTGCATTGTCTTTTTAATATACAAGAACAGTGAGAGAAGAGAAAGCAGATAAAAGAAACGGGGAAAAAGGGAGAAGAGGAAGGAGTGAGTGAGAGAAACGGTAGGGGAAGACAGAAAGAACAGAGAGTGGGGTAAGCAGAAAAGATGCTTTTCTTTAAAAATAAGCCAGTTTGGCCTGCTTCCCTGTTCCTTCCTCAGCCCTTTAATTTAGAGTAAAAATTGTAAGAAGAGGTTTTTAATATGGTGTATATCAGGGGTTGGCAAATGTTTTCTGGTAAATATGGCTTTGTGGTCCGTATAGTCTCTGTGACACATACCCAACTCTGCAGATTTAAGGAAATAAATGTAAAAAGAGTCTAAAGTAACACTCTACAATATTTATAGGTACATATAAATGTAGTAAAGTATGACAATATGACTGAATATGCACTGAATTCATGACATAGTGGTTGTCTTGAGGAGGGAGAGAGGGAAATGGGATTGATTTGGGTATGGGGAACGTAAATTACTTCACCTGTAAATGTTCTTTTAAATTAAAAAAAATCTGAAGCCAATATGAAAAAAATGTCATTCGTTAATTCTGGATGGCGAGTCCATCCGTGTTGTTATATTTTCCTTTTTGTGTATGTGTGTGTCTATTAAATAAAAAGATCGAAAAAGAAAATGCATATAAAGCACTTAGTACAGTGCTTGACCCAAAGGAAGTGGTCAATAAATGTTAGCTTTTGCTGCTCTCATTGCTGCCATTGCTTCTATTTAATTCTTTTCCTGTAGCATCCTTATTTAGCCTTCAACCTGCCTGACTCCATCCTTGGCTGGACTTTCCCAGTGAATTAGCTCTGCCGTCCTGCTTGTCAAGGAGCAGTTTAGTTTGGAATTTTGGACAAACTTTGTTACTTAAATTAAATCCCATGGAGATTGCTTGATTTTTAGCTAAACTGTAGTTCTAAAGGGTGCCCACTGAGAAAAACTGTATGCATAATTTAGGGAAATTGCTAGTAGAAGGTTTGTTTTAATTACCTTTAATATCTAAATGGTGCTAGAACTTTTAAATAGACTCCATTTGAAGTCCCACATGGAGAGGTAAGGCTGTCTTTTCTAAGCTTGATTACCCCAGGGCAATGTGTGGTGGCCATCCAGACTGATCTTTCCAATCTGCAGGCAGGTGAAGTTGAAAGGGTGGGCTGCTCACTCTGGAGTCTGGGGAAAAAGCCTCTGGCTATAGATTTGCTGTGCTTCAGAGGTATGAGCCTATGGGTAGGTACGTGTGTGCCTGGCCTCCTTGGGGATGATTTTGGAAGAGAGTTGATGATGCTGAGAATAGTAGCTTCCTGTCAGACACCCCTCTATGCAGCAGCTGTTGGCAGGGTCTGGTCAGTTCTGACTTACTCCTCCCAAAGTTTGCCCCACATCCTCACGGAGACAGCTCAGTGCGGCCAGGCCCACTGCCCCTGCTTGCCTCTCCTCTCTGAGCCAGGGGTCAGGCCAGGGCTGGAGAAAGTTAGGTCCTAAGAACAGCTAAAGACAAAACAAAACAAACCAATTAAAAAGAAACAACTTTTTACGTGATTCATGTAAGGAAAATAAATCATTTTGTCTCTGTTAGTCTACTCTCCTTTCAGAACCCCTGTGTTTCTCGACTTCTTGGCCACTCTTCTTCCAGGAAGCCCATTGCCTCACATGCCCCTGGCTACTCAGGATATCATTCAGCTGACTCCCAGAACCAACTGTTCTCAAAGGTCTTTAGCTTTAACATTGCTTCTCTCTCCTTCTCTTCTTACACCTTTATCACCTATTGTGCTTCTCCACTTCATTTCCATCAAAACTACCACCCTTCTGTGTCTTTGCATCTGACATTTCCTTAATCTTCTGTCTAAATAGAATCCCTTTCCCTGGTGATCCATTTGGCCCATCTCAAATGTGAGCCTGTTGTAATCCTGTTACTGACTCTGCAGCATCTTATCCTTCCCTGTCTCAGTCTGGAAGCTCTTTGTATATAATCTGTATGACCATGTCTCATACTATAATTGCCTGTTGATACATTCATCTTCCTCTTCAATGCTAGAGAATCCATTTAAGTCATGTTTTCCTCAGCACATATCACAATGCCTGATCATGGACACTGAAAGAATAAATGATTGAGTGAGTGAGTGGTGACTGGAAACTTCCATTTTTTTCAGCATCAGGAAGATGCTGATGCGTTTTGAGCTGAGGTGATACTGTTATTGGGTAGTAATATATTTCATACACTTCAGCTCTCTCTGCCTAAATACCACACTGCACTGGCAATGTAAGGGAAGTAAAATGAAACCCTCGAGCCTTTCTCTCCTATAGGTGCAAATCTGTCTGCAAACCTGCTGACCCCAGCCCATCTGTGCCCCATTTTGTCCCCTCTTTTAGGGTTGCCATCTGGATTTATGGGACTTCAGAAGAGCCTCGTTACAATTTTCTGCTCTTGGTAATTTACCCCCTCCCTACCTGACCACAGTCATGCTAATTACAGTCATTTACAGGAACTGCCTCCATTTATTATTAATCACCATGAAACTCAATAATTCCATATTTGTGTCATTATTTATTCCTCCAGCATGATTTGAACACCTACTTGGTATCAGTCACTATGTAAGGTATTGGAGATGCAAGGATTGCATTTGTATGTCAGATTAACTTGGTTGTATTTTCTTTTTAATTTGACCTGACAAATTCTCTAATTCATGCGTGGTTGTTTTTTAGGTTTTGTTCCTTGTGTAGCGTGCTAGACAAAATAGAGCTTCAAAAAAATAGGTATTTTGACTCCCCCTCCGGAGGAAAAGAGGTAGGCTTAAAAGGTGTGAGGCTGAATGAGTCTGTGTGGGATCTTGGGGCCAAATCCCAACACTGCCTTTGACTTCTCCATTCCAGGGTTGGCCAAACTGGGTTTCACCACCGGTAGCTAGCTCCCTGATCTGAGAAGACCTCAGTAGGGTCATCACTGTCCTTATTTACATTACAAATTTGGAGAACCAGCCTTACCCTTCACAAAGAATGCAGAGGACATCTGCAAGACAATTATCCTCCACATAGTCAGAATTTATCAGTCGGTGGAGACTGAATATGTTGATTTGTATTCTACAGAGCATGGAACAATATTTGTATTTGAGGGGAAATGAGAATGTTCTGTAGCTTCACGTTGGTAACCAACTGGGGAAAAGTGGTTCATTCAGTGGAAATACTCACCTGAGCCCTTGAGGTCTCCCATTGGCAGTCATGAGAATGTGCCTTTTGGATTTCTGAATGTAGGGAGTGTAATAAACCGACAGACCTAACTGCTGTGATCTGAAATCCATCTTGGATGCTTCCCCCATGCTGTTCCCAGTCAATGACTGAGCATGGCAGGGATACTAAGGTAGCCCCATTCCTGAGAAATGAAGGACTCTATGGCCTTGCTGAACTTGCCTTAGACCTGCACTGCAGTCTCAAATGCTTCCACCAAACCTTTCCTCTTTCCTTCCCTCTCTGGTCAGCCCTGCAGTGTGGACTCATGGTTTCCCTAGTCCCCACTGATTCTACCCCCATTTCCTCTCTCAGGAGTTTTCCTGATAAATTTCTTTTATATTTAATTTGATCTTGATGTTTGCTTCTTAAAGAGCCTGCACCAACCTACTGGCCTCCCTAACCAGTATCACCGAGTTCTTTGCAATTCAGTGAGCTTGCTGAGCCTCTGGGCTATCAGAGTGAATGGAGTGAGAACTCTCTTTGTCTACTAGCTGTTTCAGTGAGTTCCCAAAGTCTTTAGCCTTAATTCAGACTTTCAAACATTTCACTTGTCTTCACCATAAACAAAATAATAAGCTTTGCTATGTTTATCAAGGCTATGTAAAATTTGGCTCTTGATTTTAATTGTTATTTGGTCATTGATGTTTTAGTTTCCTAGGCTGCTCAAGCAAGTATCATGAAATGGTATTACGTATATAATGCGAATTTATTTGCTCACAGTTTTAAGGCCAGGATAATATCCAAATCAAGGAATCATCAAGGTGATGCTTTCCTTCTGAAGACTGTGGCATTCTGGGGCTGCTGCCAATGATCCTTGGCTCCTCTGTCACATGGCAAGGCACATGGTAGCATCTCTTGGTCTCTTCCTTCTCTTCTAGGTTATATTTCAGCGTCTTGCTTCCTGTGGCTTTCTCCCTCTCTCTGTCTGAATTTCATTCTCTTAGGACTCCAGTATTAGGATTAAAAGATCCATCCTGAATGAGTTGGGACACACTTTAACTGAAGTAACCTGATCAAAAGGTTCTACTTACAATGGGTTCACCCCCAAAGGAATGGATTAGATTTAAGAACATGTTTTTCTGTGATATATACAGCATCAAACCATCACAGTCAATTACAGTCATTGTTTTATTAGCCCAACACCGAGAAGATGCAGCTATAACTTCCCTAAACCTACCACTCTATTTAAGCAAGGAGTATAAACTTTGGTTATATCATCCACTGTTGATGATTTTATTATTCCATTTTTCAAATAAATTAGTTTTATTTTTTAAAGTTTTATAGAATCTTTATGGTTTCTGTATTTTTCCTTTTTTGCACTAACAGCCAAAAATATGTATTTCTTTAGGTAAATAAATTTAAAAATGATGTTTTTAAGTTCTTCCTTATCTAAAGCTTGTCTTATTTCATTAAAATGTAATAGGTACATTAGCATGAAATAAAAAGTTCTTTAAAATCTTGAATATCTTTTGTATTAGAGAAAACAAATTTTCTGCCTGTACTGGAATACCCTTTCCCCAAATTCATATCCTAGATTTTCTTTAAGGCCAACTTCAAAACCTGCTTTTTCCATGTAGTCTTCTTACTTTGCTGCAAATCTCACCATTTTAATGTAAATCATGTGTACATGGTATCTTGAATTTTTCTTTAGTAATTTTAGGTATATATACAAACTCTGGTCCCCACAACTAGACTATCAATTTCCAGAAATCTCTTGCTATGTTACTTATATGTTAAAGGATAAACAAAGGGAATATAAGATATAGTTCCTGTCAATGTGTCCCTTAATGTTGACAATCATGTGCAGAAAATCTTGAGGCCCAACTGACAGAAAGCAACTTTTAACATGCAAATCAAATGCAATTTATAATTAAATTAATGATATCTATGTATATTGCCATACAAGTTATTTTGTATATGGTAATTAGTCATAAATGATAAATGTATTTCATATTTAACTGTTATTGGCATTTCTTTTACACAGTCAAACCATGTTTTCAGTTTTTCATTCCTTCATTAATTCTAAGGTATATATTAAAAGCATCAGAGTTGGCCATTTTTGCTGATACTATATATAGTGTAATTTTAAACACACACACACACACACACACACACACACTCCTATATGGAAATCAGCATCTTACCAGCCTTGGTTCCTGGTGATCTTTGTATGCTGCAGGGCTGAGATACCTTTAGCTCTGGTCCCTGGCCCTGCCAGCTGCTCAGTCCTCCTCTCCATCTGCACCCACCCCTCACTGGCAAGGTGCTGGGACAAGCTGTTCTTTGCTCCCTTCTGTTCACCTTTGAAGTTCTGAGGCAGTAAAACTTTCCGTTCTGTGGCTGGGTTGGCAAATCCCACAGGATGGTCATACTTTGAGTGAAAGGAGGTGGTTGGGGTCGCTAAAGGTTGTGGCATGAAGTGGAGCAAGTGCACAGCAAGAATGAATGGAGGGACCAGCATTTCCCAACCTTTGGGCAGAGAGAAAAAGTAGGGATGGGGGGAGTGACTCAGATGGGTGGGAGGCCTGGGCCTCTCCTTGGTGACAGCGGTTTGGAAAAGTCATGAGTCCCCATTCTCCTGGACTTGCAGAAGGGGCTCCAGAAGCCTTGTGCATTCCCTGGAGCAGGAGTTTGGTCCCTGCTCTCCATGAACCAAGGTCCACCTTCAGGAATTGATGAGCCCCTGGATTTGTACATAAAGATTTTGTATGGTGGTATACAATTTTCTGGAGAGAAGACCTATGCCATTAACAAAAGTTTCTATGACTCAAAGAATGGCAAAAACCACTTCACCATCATGGAAAATGATTTTTTGTAATCAGGTTTTGAGCCAATCATGTAGAGGGAGGTGTGGGGTAGGGCATGAAAGCATAAGTAGTTGGGACTGGGGAAGGTTGAGGGAAGTAGCGGGGAAAGCAGTTTTCTATCTCTGCCTGTTTCTTTATCCTTCTGTTTATCTATTTAAGAATAAAATCAGGGAAAAATAAAAGGACAAGTAAGTGTGGGTCATTAAATAGAATCAGGAACAAGATTTAGAGGACTATAAAACCTGTTTACTTGCTTAAGATAGTCACAAACTCAACTCTAACTAAAAGGGGAAATCTGTTTAGTTAAACATGCTATAGGGTCTATAAGAAAAGACAGAACAATTGCTTTGGAAAAGTTCTGTCCTTTGTATTAAGACCAGGGAGGAGTCTTCCAAGAATCTTAATAAAGGGGGCTCCATGCAATGTAATGAACTCACAACCTCCTAACAGTAGATCCATGGATGCAGTCCACAGAGCTGGTTCTAATATTGACCATGTCAAAGGGCAGATTGCCAAGTAGCAATTTAATAAAAGCAATCCTGTAAGGGCCAGTTCTGTGGGGTTCCAAGTGTCCAGTTTTCTGCTGCTCTTGCTTGCACAGTGAACAGCAGATATTTGGAGTCTATGGAGAGTGTATTTGCTTCAATCAGTGGTCTCAAATAAAGGATTTCTTCCACCTAGTTGATGATAAATACTGAGTAGCTACGAGTTTGCATTAAGATTGTGGATTCTATGTCAAGCCCCACATGCCTTTATGAAAATGCTGGAGAAAAGGTAGACATCTTCTTATGGAAACAGGAGTCTTTTTTAGGATATGTGCCTGTACAGAAAGCTACTCCAATTCCACTAAGAGGGAATCCAAGAGAGATTTGATAGTTGTGTCATGATAAACAAGTTCCTTACCTTCTCTCAGTTTTCTAATATGTTAGATGTGGATATTAGAACACCCCTTTTATCAACTGAGTGAAACAAAAGGGGAGACCAGTGGGCCACTGTTAGTTATAGTTTATTATTTAATTGGTCACAAAAGCCAACTGGACACAGTTTAATGGGTATATTGTTATTTGGCAGCATAAAAAGTATACTGGTCCAACTCCCAAGGAGCTCAATGCTTTTTGTGGTACATGATACAAATGATATACTGATAAATAGAGAGTAAGCAAGTAGTTTGTAATTATATGCTCAAATATCTGGGGCAAACAATGGAGGAGGTCAGCAGAGGGAAATATCTACCAGACTGTCAGGGAATGCTTTGTGGAACATGTGGCCTATGAAATTGAAAGAAGGAAAGTCTTGAGTAGAGAAAGCAGCATAGAGAACACCATCTGATAAGCAGGGGTATGGCAGTGTAGAGATGGAAATGAATGTGGCCCATTTGGGGGAAGTGCTTAACTAACCTTTATTTATAGGGTCTTCTAGACATGATGAAACAAAAAATGTTAGGGATTGAGAAACATGACAGATTCCCATCACACCACGGAGGCAGGTTGTCGAGTGTCATATCATTGACTGATTTCCACACTATATAGACTCTAACACTGAACAGGGTGCTGAAGGTGGAAGATGGGTAAGAAGCTGTCCCTGCCCTCTGAGGAGCTCAATGTTTAGGGAGGAGACAGACATGGAGATGGGTAATTACAGCAGAGCACTGGAATGGGAAGCGAGTGCTATGGGAGCCTGGACCAGGTGGCCTAAGGGGACGTGGGGAAAGCACTGAGTCCAGCAAAGTGACCAGCCAATCAAACAAGTCAGTTAATCACTTGGTTAATGTAGTCAAACAACACGGGCTTGAGTAAATGTTTCACTAAATTGACTGGTTGCTTGAGTGAATCAACCTAATCAAGTGTTTGCTGGTATCGTATAGACTCAGTCTTAACAATGTAAATATCATTATAAGCTCATGCTTTTGAAATTATTCTATGGTACTTCCCAGGGGACCTGGGCTGCTAGTATTGTCTACCTTTGTTCTGACTTTTGTCCCATGGTAGGAAGAGAATTGTTTTTATGGATTATTACCAACCACCTAAAATATAGGTCTGCAAATATTTCCAACCTTGACCTGGTTTCTATGATTTAAAAAGGTATAGTTGAAAAATTTTTTGTTAAGGCTAAAGTTGTTTACCTGGCAGCTTCCTGGCAACTGATCTAAACCAAACTACTTTAGTTTTGACCATATCCACTTTACTAGGTTCTGCTTGAAAAGCTCTGTGACTTTCTCTCTCTCTCTCTCTCTCTCCATGCCCACCTTAACCAAGTGTTTAAAAATTGCTTGAGTGAAAGGTCTGAGTTTTATGAGCTTTTCTATAATAGTGCTATTTTTACGATATTTAGTTGTTTCTTTTCCAAAAAAACCACAATTTTATCTTCATGATCCACTCTACAGCAGTGTCCAAGGTTATTTGAGGGATAGAGTGAGTGCAATTTTGCTTTATTCCCCGAAGCTTGTACCATAACATTGTATAATGAAAACCCTGGACTCGTGGAAGATCAGGGATGTACCCCTGTGTTATGAATCATGTAACCAAGTTTGTAATCTGACTCTGCAGCCTCCTGGTCTGAGCTTGAGTCAACAGCAGACACAACTATAACTCCATATCCTGGACTTTGTATGGAAAGGGACAGGGGAAGGAGCAGGGAGAGTAAGGATTATCATAGTGAGATAGTGAAGCAGCTATTGGCTTATTGCTCAAAGCTGCTTTCCATTTTAAGTATATTTGGGCAGCGGGTGGAGTGGGGTGGTTTACAAGGTCTCTAAAATGGGACTTCTATCTTGCTTACTGATATTCTTGTTTTCGTAATCACATGATCTGTTCAGAAGTCATAAACTCAAATGCCTTTAGAGTTTGGGATAGGTTACATAAATGTAGGGATCAGGCCAGTTAGGATACAAGGTATTACCTGTGGCATATCCAAGAATGCACACCGACATTTATGTAGGCCAATTAAAACTTTTCTGCAGGCGTCTGGCCACTGAGCGTTACCAGTTTTCAGCTCCTGAATTTAAAGTGCACGAAAAGAAAATGTATTTATAAGTAACTGATGGAGAAATGTGC
>JAQZBX010099358.1:0-11480 GCA_029593785.1 Cabassous unicinctus
AAAGATCCAGTTATCTGGGCAAAGCAAATTTCAGGAAGATTAAAAAATGGAAAAAGCCCAGGCATCATCAGGACTAATGAGTACAGGGAAGGAAAAGTGTGAGAAGGTTAGTGTGGCCACACTAAAGAGAGCATGACAGACACAAAGATGAAGGATGCATTCAGAAAATTGAGGAGGAGAGCAAGATCTTGTTGGCCCTGGGGGCTCTTATAATGCTTTGATTTTTACCCATTTTGGAATTCATGTAGGTTTCATGAAGCAAAGTGACATGATCCAAATTACCTGATATGGTGATGGACTGGTTGTGAGGTGTGTGAGGTAGAAAAAAATTAGAGGGTTATTCTTAAGACTTCCGCGAACAAGTAAGAGATTTTTCAAGAACCTACCTGAGAGTTATCTTGAGAAGGAAATCTATGTTAATTATATACCTAAAGTCCTTTAACTAAGGTCTAGCACTCAGTAGGTACTCAGTAAATATAACCCATTTTTCACCATTATTATATAGTATCAATCATTTCTAAATAAAAACTAATGTTCATATTTTGTCATGCTTGATTCCAGACTTATTTTATTTAACATTGAGTCCAACTTTTACGATACATATAATTTTGACATACAACCACGAATAAAATTAGTCTTAAAATTACCTCAGACCAAATCTTGCATAAAATATAACATGCAATGAAATACATAGGGATAACATGTAATGGTCTAGTGTTGTCATATTTTCCAAAGTTTATATTATATTTAATTAATAACAACACAAACTCTTTCTAAAAAATGAAAGGATAGGATATTCTGTATTTAATTAAGACTTAAGGTCTCCCGCCCCGACAGCGGCCCAGGGTGAAGGGTCGGCCAGGAGCCCCTAGGGCGGGCACTGCCCAGGAGAGCGCGCTGGGGAGGGGCCACCACCAGGTCCTGAGCTTCCTGGGGCCGCCGGCCCGCGCTGCGCCTCCCGCGCCGATGCCGTCCGGCTCCAGCTCCGCGACTAGTGGCGGTCGCCTGCGAAGCGCAGTGGAGCGGGGCGCGCGCGGTGTCTGTGGGCTCCGAGAAGCTCTTTGCCCCGGAGCGGCTAAAGGTCCCGCGTAGGGCGTGAGGTGGGAGGCAGAGGAAGAGGCCGCGCCCAGGGGCTCGGGGATGGAGCAGGGCTGGAGCAGAGCCCCGAGGTGCACTTCCTGCTGGCCCTGCCCAGCCCGGTGGTCACCCCCGCTGCCCAGACCACCGCGGCTGCCGCGCCCTCCTCGGGCAACCGCCAGGCGTCCGGGCCAGTCCCCTGGTTAAGAAGGAAGCCCCCGCTCTGCCCTGAGCAACCCCGCAGCCTCTGCCCGCGCTCCCCCAGCCCAGGGTCCCGCACCCAACCCACATGCCTCTCTACCTGGTCGCCTTCCCGGGCCATGTCCAGCTCACGCACAACGGCCTGCGAGGCCTCAGCAGGAGCACTAGCGCCGGCCTTGGACTCTCGGAGCAGGCGGTCCGGTCGCCTCACAGGCTGCGCCCCGCGCTGGCCCTGCCCGGCTCCGTCCTTTCTACCTCGCACTTTGCACTCGGGTCCCAAGCCCAGCACCAGCACCACGCAGCAGCCTGGTTCGCCCCCGCCCCCCATCCCCCGCACTGTCCCCTGCCACTGTGCTCCCAGCCAACAACCCGCTCATCCAGGACACCCAGCCATGCCAGCCTGTTCCTCTGATTCCACCAACCAGTCTGTATTGCCAGCCTCGGGGATTCTGACTGATCACGAGCTTCTCAGGCAAGAACGGAACAGGCGTTTTCTGGTCCAGAAGTCGGAGTGGCCCGCGGCCTCGCTGGGTCCGGGGGCTCTGCTGCGGGCGGAGTTCCATCAGCACCAGCACACGCACCAGCACACATTCCTCCCGCGAGGCTGCCTCCAACGCGCGCGCCGCCGGCAGCCCCCCCGCCGTTTGACAAGTATGCTCCCAAGCTGGACAGCCCCTACTTTCGGACATTCCAACTTCTTCCCGCCCTACTCTCCGTCCCAGGGGTGGCCACCCTGCTCCCTCACCCAGGCCCCTTGGGATCACTGCAAAGCGCCTTCCGGCCCAAGACGTCAAACCCAGGCGACTGCCGGCCCAGTGCCATTCACACTCTTCTGCAGAAAGCTCCTCCGGTGCCAGATCTGTACCGGAGGCAGCCAGGAAACCACGGAAGTGCTGCGTGGTCCACGTGCAGATAGCTTGGCAGATCCACCACCACCACCAGCAGAAGGTCAGGCAGTTGCAGCTGGACCCCCACAAGCTTGAGGTGGGCGCAAAGCTGGACCTGTTCAACAGGCCCTCCACCCCGGGCGTGTTTGCTGGATTCCCCTGCCGGCAGGATCTCGCCTGGCCCCTCTTCTACAGTACAGGTGCCGCCCATCCTGTCACCCACCCATTCGGACCCTCAGCCCATCACAGCAACTTCCTGCCCACCGGCCACCTGGCAGACCCTCTGGGCAGGTCGAGCACCTTTGGGGACCTCGGGAACCTCGGGAACCTTCGGAGGCGTGGACAGCCACGCGCTGACCCCGAGGGCACCATCTTCACCCACAATGAGGCGGCCTCGCTGCCCGGCCTGTCCAGCCCCCACGAGGCCGAGAACCGGCTCCACCCGACTCCACCCTCCTTCCCCGCCACCGCCGTGGCCCAAGCTCGTGGACGCGGAACACTTCTCTGATCTGGCCAACCGCGACCGGGAACCGGACAAGAGCAAGGAGAAGCGAGAGCAGGACTTCCTGGAGAAGACGCGCCTACCGAGACAGGCCTTGCCCGCATCCGCAGCCTCCTGCTCCGCGGCGGCTAGACCGAGACGCCTGCCGAGCCCAGCGTCAAGGAGAGCCGGTCGCGGACCAAGGAGCCCGGGGACCGGCGGCCGCAAAAGGATCGCGCCAAGACGGCGCGGGAGGACGACCTGCACCTGCTGGGCGAGCCTGCGCGCCGGCCGCTCCAGGGCATTGTGAAGGTCAAGGAGCTGCGCGGGGAGGACCCGGATCCCCTGCTGCCGGGGCAATGTCCCGGTGCGGACCCTCGGCCCGGGTTCCCGGCGGGCCGTAGCGCCCGGGCAAGGCGCCAGGCTTCGCTTGGGAGCCCCCGCCGCGCTCCACGCCGCCCCCTGTGAGCCCCCCGAGCGCGCCTACCTTGACCGCTAGCCGCTCGACCACAGCACCCAGCACCGACAGGAGGCGAGTGTAGGCCGGCTGTCGGGCGCCCCGCGCCTGCGGTCCTTGTGGAGCCAGCCTTTTGCAGCTGTTTGCTTTGTTCATTTCTGTACTTTTCACATTTTTGCACTGTGGACTCCGGTGACTTTAAACGTTCTGTTCCCATGTCAATCAGTGAAGATAAATACAACCTTGATTTCGGTCCGGGTGGGGGTGGGGGGGAGACTTAAGCATACCCTGAACTTCTTATTGTCTGAACAATTACAGAATCTGTTGGCCATCATTGTCAACACCAAGAAAAATGATACATTTTTAAAATAATAGCTATGTACAGAAATGAAAGCAAGGCCATCATTGTAATTAAAATAACCAGAAGAGTAAAGAGCTTATAAATATAAGAAAGACACGGTGCATGTACAAGATGAGAGTTTAATCAATTATATTATTAAAGATAAGTGCTTATACAAGATATCTTCATTTCAAGCAAAAGAAAGAGGACTACAATAAATATAGAAACTAGACAGCATAGCGTTCAGAGAAACAAATGTCATAAAACAATACATGAATATTATATATGATAAGTTAAAGCGTGCCTAAAATTCAAGATTTAAAGGAAATTAATGCACATTTTATTTGAAAAAATTAGTGAACAGTGATGAACTAGTGAAAGGTTGTTAAACATTTAACCATAAAACAGAGGTTGAACATTATGTTAATTATTCAAACACAATTTTGGGAAATAACCAGATATAATTTTACAAAGAAAATCTTAATATAAGTTAAAAAAATCCAAATCACTTGAATGCAAAAACTGTGTACACTTTTAAGAATTTAAATAAAAATCAAATAACTGGAAAATGAAGAAAACACAATTTTTAAATACATATTGAATAGCAGAAAATTAAAACTGCAATTCCAGATAATATAGAGGAATTTTTTAATGGAAATTTTGTCAACTATCTGACTAAAATTTATGGGATGTCCCAAAATTTGTATTCATTATCCATTCTTAGGTTTACACATTATCTTTATTAATTTTTTAAATGAGCATAGAAATTAACTGAAAAATTTCTTTCTAAAGACTATAATAAACTTGTAGAAATCAGGAAAAATGAAATATTTTTAAAATCATACTGAAATTAAAGAAATACTAATTACTGAATTTTGATGACACATCACAGAGTGGTAGAATTTTCAAATGATTAACAGGTAGACACAAGAGATATTACTGCATGCTAATATTAGCGACATGTATTTACAAAAGTTCAGGGATTAAAGCTTTGCAAGATAAGATCCTTGATTTCATTTAAGTACCACAAAAACATTCATTTCACAAATTTAAAGGATTTACCAAATATTTTAGGGATGAGTGCAAATCAAAAGTTGCAAATGCCAAAAAGAAAATAAAATTTTATATAAATATGTAATATATACATACACATTTATAAGATTAGAAGACCGTGAATAAAATTATCAAAAATGGTTTGGCTACTTCTATGTTCTTTAAAATTTTTCAAATTTTCCAAATTTTCTCAGTGTTCACACATACTATTGTCAATAACTTAATTCAATCACAATATTTTACTTTGTTCTAAAAGCAAATATGAAAATTCTGTTCTTTCTTTTCATCTCTTTGCCTGTTTATGAATAAGATAAGCTAAAAAGACCATTTATTATTATTAAAAAAGGCATTGGGTATTCAAAATTTTGCAAGGATGGAAGTATTCTGATAATAGTGACCAAAATTTAATAATACTGGGTAAACTTTTAAATTCAATATCTGGTTTATCCTTTATGATATCTCTATGTATTTAAAATTATCCATAGAGTTATTTACAAAATAATTTATTTAGAAAAACATATATTTAAACCACAGGTTTAACCTACATTTCTTGTCTCTCAATTACAATGTTAATTTTTAAAAACATGTTCTTGGAAATGTTCCAGAGCATGTGTGGTCAAGTAGAAGATGATTCAACAGAAATGCAAACTAATTAAAGGGCACTACTGTACTTAAACAGCTACCAAGTAAATAACCAAGTAGGAAAGAAAGAAAAGATGAGCTCAGATATTCAGCATCATTGACATTTCAATTGCCTGGAGACTCTTCTTTATGACTCTAAAGAGAGCACTTTTCACCTCTTTGTTCCTAAGTCTTTAAATGAGTGGATTAGCATAAAACACTGAGGCCCCTTGATCCATTCCCAAGGAGTTGGAATTCTTTGGTTTTAAATAAATAAAAATCTTGGTGCCATAAAAAATGGTGACTCCCAGGGGGTGGGAGGCACAAGTATAGAAGGCTTTGTGCTTTCCTGAATTAGAATTAATTTTCAGGATAGAAGACAGAATGGACCTATAGGACACAGAGATTGTGACAATGGAAACCATTACTTTTGAGCCAGTGGGAATGATTATCATGATTTCAGTGTCAAGAGTGTCAGTGCAGGACAGGGCTAAAATTGGGGTTAAGTCATAGAAAAAGTGATAGATTACATTGCATTTGCAGAAATGCAAACTGTTCATGCAGAGAACATTGACTGAGGAGTCAACAAAGCCAGTCATGTAGGACCCAGTGATGAGGGTGTGGCACGGTTTCCTCTATATAAGCACTGGGCAGTGAAGAGGATTGCAGATATCTATATAGCTGTCTTAGGTCATTGAAGAGAGGAGGAAAAATTCAGTAAGAGCCAAGAAAAAAAGACATCTGAATGAAGCAGCTCATGAATCAAACAAACTTGTTGGAGGTCAGTAAATGCTCTTAGGTTCTAAGTGTGATGACTATTGAGTAACTGAGATCAAGGAATGGCAGGTGACTCAGGAAAAAGTACATGGGAGTGTGTAGCTAGAGACCCTGGCAAATTATCAATATGATGCCTTCATTCCTGGAGAGAGTAATCTGGTATATCAGGAGAAATGACATAAAGTGGACCCCCTGGATCTCTTCAGAGTTTTCAATCCCATAAGGATGAAGTCAGGCACATTTGAGTTATTCCTAATTCCCATAGCATTCAACTTTAATAAAGTGTTGAGAAATCAAAGGTGATACTAGCATAAATGACATCAAAACTGTTTTTGTTTATATGAATGATTTAGAATTTTTAATAAGTTAGTGAATCTAGCAATTGATTATAAAAATGTAGTTCATAAAATATGGTTGAAAAACATCATTGACTGCAATTATATATATGTGCAAATCATTTGTGCTTTATATAGTAGAAAACTATATATACTGCATAATTTGAGTGAACTTGACACGATTAAAAATAATTCCCTTTATTAACACATTTATACAAATGAAAACATTTATCATATGTATTACTATTGTACACAATTTTTTAAATGAGAAAAAGAGCACAGAAAATTAAATAAAATGCAGACATGCCATTAACAGTTGGCCCTCTGATTCTACCAAGACTGACTGAGTCCAGGAATTATGTTCTTAACACTATTGTCCTATTTATATATAATTTCAAAAACAGAAATAAACTGCTAGATACATAATAAGCAATGATATAGATTTAATGCATCATTTACTGTGCTTTTATGTACAATGTTACCTAATAAAAATGTCAGATCAGAAATTAAAAGTTTAGACCACTTTACTGGGTTTAATATCAAAGACCACATACCACTCTTAATTTTTAGGAGATATGTTTTTAAGTGATTATGTAAATCAAATTTATTCCAAAATTATATTTTCATTATGTGAAAATTACTGATTCAATCAGTTCTACGTTTGCATTTCTATAATCCTGGCATTGTAAAGTAAAGTCCTAAATGATACATATTGTTCTTCTAAAAATATCCCCATCTTTTACAATCAGCTAAAACTGTCTAACTTTGAGAACAAAACTTTTTCTATCACCATTCATCATTATCTGTCTAGGAATTTGTCGTTCTTTAGTTTTTCTCACAAATAAAATACATAAACCATTTTAGGAGCCTGAGATATTTGCAATCTAGTATCTGCTTCCTTTGAGATGATCTATGTTTAATTTTTCCTGCATGCATTTTTGTTTTGTTCAGAGATAAATCAACCTAAAATTTTCGATCAGATCCTGGTCAAATGGAAAGTTCACCAGGGAATTATGTCTCACAAGTGTACCAGAGAGCCACTGTGAACACAGAGGAAGAGAATTTCTTGCCATTGTCCCTGACAATGCCAAGACACCTCTAATATTGAAGAGAGCTGAAAAGGTACCATTCCATCATCCTTGGCACCAATTTAGAAGGAGAACTACTTGGCACATTCCATGGACTAATGTGTCCATATTAAGGTTGTGCCAGAGAGTTCTCTATCTCTTAGAAGGCACATAATGTTGAACATCATTTTTTGGTATTCTTTTGTGATACTCCAGGTGATGATGGGGTAAAAAAGAAGGTATTTCTACAGAAATAATCTGTAGCTGAAAGGTCAGAAAATTAACCACCAAGGATGGAATAGCACATTTTTCACTATGAAATATTTTTATATTTAAAGTGTGATATTAGAATAAACAGTGTTCATTACAAACAAAATTTAATACAACAAAATTCAAAGAGATGAAAATTATTCATAAATGCTGTTAATCTTTAGATATATTTCATCCAATTATTTTCCTTTATGCATATAATGCTTATTTATATGTATACTTATATATTTACATAATTTTTATCACACTGTATTTTCAGGAAATCCTGATTTTATTATTAAATATTTATAATAAACCTTGATTTATTTTATAGTAAACATTTCTAAAATCAAAATTTCATGTATTTGCATTGGTTGGTGCAGCATAACTAACTTCTTTCTAGGAGTGTGCACCAGCTCATAGATAGGCAATTTTGAGGCATTTCAAGAAAAGCATGGTGTAATTTCTCCAGTTTTGACAGTTTCATTTAATTCATTTGCATAGCACATATATTGTATTCAGAAACAACAATGTGCACCCACTTCTATTTTTTTTTTAAGATTTATTTATTTCTGCCCCCCACCCCATTGTTTGCACTTGCTGTGCCTGTTCATTTTCCTTGTTTCTTTAGGAGGCACCAGGAACCAAACCCTGGACCTCTGATGTGGGAGAGAGTCTCCCAGTTTCCTGAGCCACCTATGTTCCGTGATTTGTAGTGTCTCTCACCATGTTTTTTCTTCTTGTGTCTCTTCTTGCATCAGCTTGCTGCACCTGCCCGTCGTGCCAGCTCACTGTCTTCCTTAGGAGGCACTGGGAACTGAATCAGGGACCTGCCATGTGGTAGGCAGAAGGCCAATCTCTTGAGCCACATCCACTTCCTGTATATTAGCTTTTATTAAATAAAAAGAAACATGACAGAAGAACATAAAAATCAGTGCTGAGATGAGTAAATATTTTATAATTAATTTAATGGCCAAAGCTCACTTCCTCTATATATAACCAGGTGAAATGCTTTCTTGTGACTGTACTAATTAACAATAATGAAGTAATTATCATGTAGATTTAAAAGCAACACCTTTTACATTAGAAACTATTTATACTCTGGAATATCAGGAAAGAATTTGATGGCATGGACCAAGCAGTTATAAAATAATATTATATATTCAATGAATTTTTGGAAGCATAATTTGTCTCTTCATCAAAAATTCAGTGATCTTGACATAAGCTTATTTGAAGATTTAAAAGCTGCATCAATTTATTTCACAATTGGTGATCTCAGGCTTTAAGAAACACAAGAAAGTAATGGAGATTTCTATGTTAATGCCAGTCCAATAGGGTCTGCTTACTCCTTACAAAATCACCAAGATCAAGTATTTCCTCCCAGGATTAAAATTAATTTTTATAGTCATTAAGTGTACTTTTAAATAATATTAAGTAAAAGTTGAAGAAAGAATACTTTATAAAACTAATTTTAAAACTATTTTTTGCTGAATTTTTATTACTGGGAGTCCAATATATCATTTCTAATAGTGAAATAATTTTTATAGAATATCAGGGGTGAGAAATAGAAAGGAAACATGTATTCTTTGTCCTTCATTTAAAAAAAAAATAGAACTTTAGCACTGACAGTTATTCCATGTCATTTTTTTTTTATTCTATTCTTACTTTAAATTTTGTCAAATTTTTTTTCACATGTTTTGAATACTTTACTGTTAAGGAAACTTTAATTTTCTTAAAAATTGTATCTACGGATATTTTATACTTACCTTCATACCTCTGGAACATAGAGCTCTACTTTTTTTAGTAATACTACTTTAAACAGTCATATTTTTATGCTTATATTTATAAATATATGTCTGTATATCTTATTACAATTCAGCTATTATAGCCATCACATGTTTGGTCTTAATTTTTAATAGAGTCAATTACTTTGAGTAAGTATTAAATATATGTTTAAAGCTATTTTACAATGTTAACTCAGACTTTGTGTTCATCTTGAAATCTATTTGGATTAACATTTTCTTCATTAATATGTTTCACATTTTCTTACTTGGTAATTATTGTATAATATACTGTACTCTATAAATGATATATTGGAGGGAGTCTGGATTATTTTGTTTTCCATTAAAGGCTGTTGAGCTGTGTTCTGGCTGGCAATAAATGACTAGCAAATGCCTTTTGAAACTCTCAGGCCTCATATTATTCTTTGTTAAGGAAGACCTCGCTGTGTTATCCACAGTCTTAAGGCATAGTATTCACTAAGTGCTTGGTTCTTACAGTTCTACTGTGCTACCTTTTTTTTCCTTATCTTCTTGTCTGAGTTACTCAAATGTTAGTAAACATTTTAAATTGAGTGCTTTTAATTAGAATAATAAAAGAAAATGGCAAATTTCAAGCCACAGAGTTGATGACATGATATGGGAGAGGGTAAGAGTATTGGGAAAGTCAGGTGAGAGAAAGATTAAAATTAATTAATGCTTATTCTGGCAAGTCCAGTATTGTAGGGGGGCTTTAGGGAAGGTAGAGAAAGTGTAAAAGTCATGAACCCTTCTTCCTTGTTTTGTTATGAGTATGATTGTATGTGTACACAAAATGAAATTTTTTGTTTTCTTCCCCAACCTTTTCCCCTATCATAGGAAAAGTTGTATTAATTTCATGTCATAATATTTAAGGATGTCAAGTTTATGAGTGAATATTACCCAAGGACTTGCACCCTATTCTGTGGGGAATTAATGCATTTCCGGTTGTACGCAGGGGAGTTGAACATTGTTAGGTGGAAATATATATGTATGCTTGTCTCTTATTGTTTTTACTTAGAGACTAAGTATGGTTTAGGGTAATGTGTATGGTTGCCGAGTTGACAAGGGGTGGACTGTGATGGTTAGGCTAATGTGTCAACTTGGCAAGGTAATTGTGTCCAGGTGTTAGGTCCAGCAAGTACTGGGCTAATTGTAATACAAGAGCATCTATGGACTTCAATCACAAGTGAGTTTATTGCATGGATGGCTGATTACATCTACATCAATCAGGGAGATTGCATCAGCAATGGGTGATGCTTTTATCCAATCAAGGGGAAGTGATTTCAACATTCAGAGAGAATTTCCCAGCTCTTCTTTGGGCAACCAAATTCTCCCAGAAATTCATCAAGGACCTTTCATTAGACTTTCATCGGAGACCCTGGTTTACAGTCTGCCTGCGGAACCTGGACTTGTGCATCCCTACGGTCACGTGAGAGACTCTTAAAAAATCTCATATTATTGACAGATATCTCCTGTTGATTCTGTTTCCTGAAAGAATCTTGACTACTACAGAAAGGGAGGTTCAAAAAGAACCAGAGACATAAGACCAAATATGAAGAGCATTCTGAGAATAGCTAATATGGGCATTAAAACATAATTTAATGCAAATAATAATATATTTGATTCTTATGACCAGCAAATAAAGTGTGCTATGTATTTGCTCCTATAGATTGAATAAATAAGTGCAAGCTACTTGAAATTTTCTACATAAGAATACATATTCAGGCAGTTGAAAAAAATATAAATAACACATACAAATTAGAACCAGGATAAATATAAATAAGATATGAAAGCCATGATATTTTACAAAATTATTTAAAACTATGTGTGATATATAGAAAAAAAGAATGAAAATTTCAGGTAAAAATAGAAATGAATAAAAGCTAAATACTTTAATAAGTATCAGTTATGAGGACGAAAAAAATCTTCAAAGCAACCATGCTTTATCAGATTCTGTGATTGCAATGAAAAATCCTATATAATTTAAGTAAGGAGTGAGTGAATAGATAGTAGCCTCAATATGTCCTTACATTAAGTATTATAATGTTTATTAAATTTTCCTTATATTATAACATTTATTAATATATGTTATTATATTTTAAAGTAGAGTGTTCAGGATTTAGATCCCTGTAAAAT
>JAQZBX010099359.1:0-11485 GCA_029593785.1 Cabassous unicinctus
CCCACATCCCGGTATCTGTATTAGTCAGCCAAATGTGTGCTGATGCAAAGTATCAGAAATCTTTTGGCTTTTATAAAGGGTATTTATTTGGGGTAGAAGCTTACAATTGCAAGCCCTAAAGATTTCAAATCTAGGTACCATAAGAGGTATTTTCTCACCCAAACTCTGTTGCCATGGGTTGACACAAGTTGGCTGCTGATATCTGTGAGGGTTCAGCCTTCCTCTTTCCTCTTAAGGCTCTGTGGGCCCAGCTTCTTCCAATTTCATCTATAGGCTAGCATAAGGCTTACCTGTCTTGGCTTCTCAGCTGCTCTATTTTTTTCACAAGGTTAACTGTAAACTGTCAGGTGAATGTTCCATATCTCCCCAGGGCTCCAGCATTAAAACCAAGTTCTCTCCTCTGTAATGTCTTTTTCTATGTATCCTATTCTCTTTGCTATTGACTGAGCATCTGTTTATATAGCCCACCAAGCAGGCTGGGAATCAACCCTGCACTCACTAATGATGTGGTCAAATCAAAGCCTTAATCTTGATTTAATCAGGTAAAGGTAATGCCTTTGAATTTAAATCAATCAAATGGTATCAAGCCCAGAGGAACAGTCCAGTTTACAAACATAATCTCTCTTTTGGAAATCATAAAGAATCTCAACCTGCCACAATAAGTAATAAAATTTCATCTTTTTAGGTAGATATTTGAAAAGTTTTCTATGAGTAATAGAATTGATTGTAAATTATATTTGTTATCATGAGAGAAAAATTATCTATGGAATTTTCATTTCAGTTATTTGAGGTCATCAACTTAAGTATTTCTATTTGATTCCATTTTACATTTTCTCACTTTTGATATTCTCAAATTATCCATCTATTGTTTTCCTTACATGCTTTAGTTCTTTTTCTTTTTTCATCTTCTTGAGCCTATTGAGGGTCATATTTTAAGTCTGTCTAAAATATGCCTAAAATCTTGTCTTCTTCATTGATGGCTTTTGGATTTTTGCCTTTTTCCTGTGGATGGGCAATCATTTCCTGTTTCTTTCTGTCTTATAATCTTTAGTTGCCTAATGTATATTTGAATAGTTTAAACTGGTAACTCTGGGATATAGTCCATCAACTGTCTGGTTCTTAATTTTTTACTCAGTTAGTGATGAAACAATGATTACCTTGAGTGCCAATAGCTAAAAGAAAAGAAACAACAAACAGATTTTGCCATTTGGCTCTGTGTTGGCTAGTACTCTCCTCTTATAGTGTTATTATCCCTGAGGAGAATGTGTAGTGCAGAGTCCACTCTGTCTTTCATGAGCCTGCACCTTGTCCTGGGCTTGTGCTTGCTCATGGTCTTAGGAATTACACCATTAATAGGAATTCAAATGGCCCTTCCATTCCCCATGAAATGGAATATCACCCTCTTCTGAATGCTTTATAATATAGGAAGCACATACTGTTTTGCTCCAGGCCACTGTAACTTGTTTCTTACACTGCTTTAGGTGTCAGCAATCTACCCCTGTCTACAAAGTCAATTCTGGGAATACAAGCCCAAGAGGATTTTCCTTATTCAGGATGTCACACAACATGTTGACATGGACAAAGCAGCAACCTATTATGCACATAGGGATTACTCTGTGTGATGGTTTAAAGATGTATGTACAACAAAAAATATATTCTTAAAATTATCCCATTCTTGTGGATTTAAACCCATTGGACGTAGGGCCTTTTGATGAAGAGACTTCAGTTAGGGTGTGACCCACCTCAATAAGGATGGGTCTTAATCCTCTTACTGAAGTCTTTTTATAAAATGAATGGAGAGAGAGAGAGAGAGAGCAAGTGAGAGAGAGAGAGAATCAGAGACAGAGAGACAGAGAAGCTATGAGAGCAAGAAGTTAAAATCAATAGAACCCAGAAGATAAGGGAGAGTCAAGCAGTTGCAGCCATGTGCCTAACCATGTGTTAGAGGAACCAAGGATTACCATCAATTAGTCTTCATGGAGAAAGCATTACCTAGATGATGGCTTGATTTGGAGATTATCACAGACTCAAAATGTAAGCTAATAAATTCCCTTTGCTTAAAGACAATCCATTTCATAGAATCTGCTATAATCAACCTAGGAAACTGAAACAACTTAAAATCTCTGTTACAGGTCAGGTCTGTATGATTGGATCCATATTGCAGTGAGGTGAGTATGGAGGGTGGGTAAGCAAAGGTACCATGAGTTTTTGTACCATTTTTAATGCTGTATTTCCTTTATTCAGAACTGTGGGGAAAAGACATTCTAGAGCATCTTACTCTGCCACCTGGTTCAACCCCATCTCATGGATTAATGTCCTCATATAGTCATTCCAGGATGAAGGAAATGGAAAGATTCCCTTAGATCCAGAGGAATTTAGAATCTAGTCCTCAGAAATGATTAGACAGAGGTCATGTGTAGATAGATACAATCCAATTTACATAAGAGTGTTAAGCAAAGTACCATCAGAAACATGTGTAAATGAGACATTGGAAAGCATGAAAGATCACTTATTAGATTTATCCACAAAAAGCCAAGAACTATTCATTGATTTTAATAACCACTTATATGAAAGGTTCTTGGGCCCTGGGGCAAATTTCTAGTACACTCAGTGTCCAGGTGGAGAGAAAAACAAAGAGGCCTATTATTAAAGAAAGAGGTCCTGTTTGAGGGTTGATTGCAGGAGGCAATCTGATAAAGATATCTTGCCTGTTTCTCCCTCTATAGCATCTGGAATTGCAGCTCTATTATCATAGCTTCCTTCTACTGACAAAAAATATGATTTTTAAAAAATATTTGGGGACAGAACAGTCAGAAACCACTCCTTCTTTCATTTTACCACATGCACACATATCACAATCATTTCTTGGACCTCTGGTGTCACACCTAACACCAGGAAGAGTGCAGTAGTTCTGCTATTTATCAATATCTACACCTCTGTAGTACCCAGAATTGCTGCTGCAATGCCACTCCTACCACCTCAGGGTAAATCTTCTCTCCTGCACCTGTAACCTTTTCTCTCTTTTCAGTTTCTGGAAACTTGACACATTTGTGGTACTGCTGCAACTTCTCCTTCTGCCTTGGCCTTGTTTAGATGTAAGCCTTTTCTTGTCAAAGTGGTCATTGGAGATGTTTGTTGAGAAGCACAAAATGCTTCCCTCCCACTAATTGTTATAAGCCCCTTCATTCCTTTACTGAGTCCAGAGATATTTACTGGGTGACTAAATTTGTGAGGAAGTGCTAATTGCTGCAAGTATGACTAGATACAGACAAAATCACGGTTCTAGTAAATCATATACTTGTGGGGATATAAATTATATATGGTAACATAATTATAAATTATATTAGATACTGGCAACTGACAAGGAGAATAAAATAATAGGAAGAAGGGTTAGAAAGTATGAAATTAAAATAGCAATTATGAATGAGCTCACTGAGAACATGATAGAGGAAGATCAAGATCTGGTGAAAGTAAGCAAATGAGCTAGAGAGGATTTGTGGGAAACTCTAGGTGTAAGCAAACTAACATTGTTAAAGTTCTCAGGCAAAAATCTTGAAAAACAGTGCTGTGGGTTGAGTTATGCCATGTAAAAATATTTATTGGAGTCCTACTCTGAAGTTCTTTGAAGGTGATCTTATTATAAAACATGGCCAGTGAAGATATAATTTAAGACAAAGCCAAACTGGTTCAGGATGGAGACTAATTCCATATGACTGCTGTCCTTATAGGAAGAGGAACATTTAGAGACACAAGGAGTCACAGGGAGAAGGCTATGTGTAAAAAAGGCAAAGCTTGGAGTTATGCTTTCACAAGTCTAGATAAAGCAAGTAGCCAGTAACCTGGAAACTATATATTTCTTCTTTTTAAAATCACCTAGTTTGTTAAGGCAAAAATAGGAAAATACACAAGATGATCAGAAGCAGTGAAACAGTGTTGGCTATGTGAAGAAATATAGAGTGCAAACCAGGAGGCCAGATCAGGGAATTCTTATAATTCATTATTAAATGACAGTCTTATTCTCTGAAAGTGATTGAAAGTCCCAGATTTCAGAGAGTGTGGAGTATATTCCCCAGGGATTGAGGAGAGAATGGCTGCCACCCTGCTGTCCTAAAAAGGTTAAACCTGTGATCTGGAAATTGGGGAGTGTTTGCCCATCAACCAGGTATTCTTGGAGAATGAGGCTTGGATTTCAGCCACCACCCAGTTGCTTGAAAAAAGTGGAGTCAAGAACATGGCCACTGGGTAAGCCCTTGGAAAAGGTGGGGCTGCTGCTCAGCTGGAATCTAAAGATGACAAGAAAATATAAAGATTTTGAAAATGGAGTATACCCTGCAGGTTTTTGAAACTGTTTGGGTACCTCAACCCTTGTTTTCCTTCCAATTTTTCCTTATGGCAATGAGAATTCTCTTATGACTGTACCTCCTTTGTATATTGGAAGCAGATAATTGTTTTCTCTCTTTCACAATTCCACAGCTGGAGGAGAATTTTGCCCCATAACAGACCACAACTATAACTGATTTTGACAAGACTTGGTACTTAATACTGTTACTGAAATGATTTAACGCTTCTGAAATATTGTATTAGAATGAATGTATTTTGCATATGGAAAAGGCATATATTTTGGGTTTCCAGAAGGTGGAATGTAGTTCAATTCTTTTGTGGATCCCAGAAAATTATGTTCTTAAATTAAGTCATTCCTTTTCCTGTGAACCTAATATAGGAGGGGAGTTTTGATTAGTTGGGTTAAGGGCCATTTAATTAGATTACTTTATTAAGGCATATGCCAGGGTGGATCTTAACCCTCTTACTGTAGTCCTGTATAAATTGGATGAATATATTTTTAAAAAGCTGCAGATGCAAAAAAAAAGTACTCTAAAACACTGATAAAGGACATCCCAGAAACTGGATGCTTAAAAAAGGAGTCATTAGAAAGAAAAGGCCACAGGACCTGAAAGAGAAATCAATGGAAATTGAGAAAGCCACAGAAGGAGCAACTAGAAACTGAGAGCAATGGAGCCAAAGGAGAAGGCAGAGACTTGCAGAATGTGACAGAGGAGTCCAGGAGTGCTGACAGACAGTTGTCAGGAAGAGACCTATGCTATTGTCTTGATTTAGCTTTTTTCCTCAGACTTAGAACTGTAAGCTTCTGGGTTAATAAACCCTAATTGTAAAAGTCATCCCATTTCTGGTATATTGCCTTGGCAGCATTTAGCAAACTAAAAACATAGGTTACCATGGGACTATGTTTGGGTACAGATGGAGACTAGATAGTTAAGCCTTAAAATGAACAGATCTGTTTCTAGGAACAAGGGAATTTTTTAATTTATATTTTTAATTTTTTTTGTTTTAAAGATACTTAGCTTACATAAATGTTACATAAAAACTATAGGGAATTCCCATATGCCCTGCTTCCCACATCTCTCACACTTGCCCACATTAACAATGTAGCCTTTGGGCAATTGGATATAATTATGAATTCTAAAAATATAATTGGATCATGCTTGTAAACTGATCTGTTAATCTGGGCATGATTAAGCTATGATTATGGCATTGACTGGGCCATGTCAGTAGGTTGTTAAGGCCCACCCCTTGGTGGGTGGGGGAAGAAAATATAAAAGGCATCACAAAGAACAGAGTTGCAGCAGTTTTTGAGAAGCAGTTTTAATGTTGGAGTTTTGATGTTGGAGAGAAGGCCCCAGGAGAAGAGAAGAAAGCTATTTGCCTGATAGTCTACAGCTGACCTTGTAGAGGAAACAGAGAAGCTAAGCCCAGAGAGAAATGCAGCCCCAGGAAGAGAGGAACCCAAGAAGCCTGAACCCTGGCAAAGTTCGGCATCTGTCTTGCTCCAACACGTGGCAATGGACTTTGGTGAGAGAAGGAACGTAACTCTTTATGGCCTGGTATCTGTGGACTTCTACCCCAAATAAATACCCTTTATAAAGACCAACCCATTTTTGGTATTTCACATTAGCACCCCTTTGGCTGACTAATACAAACAACAAAACTCATTAGTGTGTATGGAGGTTAGGCTAATGTCAAATTGGCCAGGTAATTGTGTCCAGGTGTTTGGTCAAGCAAGCACTGGGCTAATTGTAATACAAGAGCATTTATGGACTTCAGTCACCAGTGAGTTTACTGCATGGATGGCTGATTACATCTGCGTAAATCAGGGAGATTGCATCAGTAATGGGTGATGCTTTTATCCAATCAGTTGAATGCCTTAGAAGGAGAAGTGATTTCAACATTCAGAGAGAATTTCCCAGCTCATCTTTAGACAGCCAACTTCTCCCAGAAACTCATCAAGGACCTTTCATTGTACCTTCATCAGAGCCCCTGGTTTGCAGGCTGCCTGCAGAACCTGGACTTGTGCATCCCCACGTTCACGTGAGAGACTCTTATAAAATCTCATATTATTGACAGATATCTCCTGTTGATTCAGTTTCCCTAGAGAATCCTAACAAATACAACTTGGTACCAAGAGTATGGTAGTGCTTTTGCAATTGCCAAAATGCTGGAATGGTTTTATAAATGCTTAAGGGGTATTTTTGGGAGGAATTGTGAAATGCTTGATGGAAAAAGCCTAGATCACTTTGAAGAGACTGTTGATAGCAGTATGGACTCTAAAGAGACTTTGTATGATGCCTTAGAAATAAATGATGAAATTATTATTTGAATCTGATCTGTGAATTAAAGTTGCAGGGGACTTAGCAAGATTAACTCCTGGTGTTTTATGGAAGACAGAATTTGAAAATGGCAAACCTGAGCATTTAGCTGAAGAACTTCCCAAAGTAAAGTTAGTGAATATAGCTTGGCTTCTCCTTGAAGCTTATAGCAAAATGCTAGACAAAAGAAATACACTGAGAGCTGAACTTTTGGGCACAAAGAAAACAGAAACTGATTCCAGAACTTCCAAGTCTCTGGAAATCAAGGTCCCAGATGATAGTGCCCCATTTGTGGACTTAACTAAACTTGGAACTTGTAAATCAGGATTGAAGATGCAGTTGTCTCAGAAAGACTTGTGGAGCGTCTTTCTCTCTGATGGCTTGGACCCCTGCTTCTTACATGCTAAACCAACTTTTTTGAGAGTGCTGTTTGAACAAAACCACTGTCAGCTTGGACTAAAAGAGACATGGAAAGGAGACGTTAAAGGAGAAACAGCTTTAAGAAGAAAACCATGAAAACAGAGATCTGGAATTAAGACATTGCCTTGAGCCAAGAGAGGAACCCTGCCCATGTGTACAGAGAGGGTGAGTTTTTCCCAGCAGTTGAAGAGGGTGGATGTTACCACCCAATGTTCTGGGAGAATTTTGCATCCCAGGGTGCAGACAAGGTGAAGCGCATTCCTCAAGGATTAGGGCAGTTAAGGTCACCACCCCATAGGTCTGAGAGGGGTGGGCCTGTCTCCCATGGATTAGGGAAGGCTGGGTGGTCAACTCATTGCTCTGAGAGAGTGGAGCCTCTATGCCAAAGGTTATGGAAGGCCAGGTGGTCAACTCATTGCTCTGAGAGGGTTAAGCCTGTATGTCAAAGGTTAGGGGGAATATTGTCTTCCCATCACTGTACTAGAGGGGCTAAGACTCTAACACAAAGTTTGGGTAATATGTGACTGTCACTCCAACAGTCTTGGAGAGTGATGTTCAGAGCCTGTTTAACACCCAGATGCTTGATGAGGGTGGAACCAAGAAAATGGCCATTGGGCAAACCTGTGGAAACAGTGGGAAACATGTGGCCCCAGGAAGAAGAAACCATCATCTTAAGAAGGCCTCTCAGACTTGAAATCATATGGAAGATGCCCTGCAGGTTTACTGAACTGTGGAAGACCCATGATTCATGTTTAATCTCCCAATTTCTCCTTATGGTAATGAAAATGTTTATCCTTTCTTTCCATTTGTGCATTGGTAGCAGTTAAATGGTTTTGTAAATTTCAGAGGTCTACAGGAGATGGGATTTTTGCCTGAAGACAAACTGCATTTCTTTAAACTGATTATGATATGATTTTGTACTTGCATTGTTACCGATTAATGTTTTTTTGAATATTGTAATGTATTTTTGGAATTCAGAGTATGGAGTGTGGCAGTTTGATATAGTTATGAATTCTAAAAATAGATATTGGATTATGCTTGTAAACTGTTCTGTTTATCTGGGCATGATTAAGTTCTGATTAGGGATTTGATTGGGCCATGTCATTAGAGTGTTGAACTCTGCCCCTTGTGGTTGGGGTCTCAAAGATAAAAGACACAGCAAAGGACAGAGTTGGAGCCATTTTGATGTTGGAGTTCTGATGAGAATGGAGAGAAGACTGGGGAGAAATAAAGACAAGCTGTTCACCTGATAGTTCACAGCTGGCCTTGAGGAGAGATGCAAAGCCTTGAAAGCCTCATAGTCTACAGCTGACCTTGCAGAGGAAACAGAGGAGCTGAGCCTGGAGAGAAATGGAGCCCTGGGAAGAAAGGAACCCAAGAATGCAGGACCCTGGTAAATGTCAGCAACTGTCTTGCTCCAAAACGTGGCAAGCAACTTTGGTGAGGGAAGAAACTTATGCTTTATGGCATGGTCACTGTAAGTTTCTACCCCAAATAAATACCCTTTATAAAGACCAACAGATTTCTGGTATTTTGCATCAGCACCCCTTTGACTAATACAGTGTGGTACATTTATTGCAATTGATGAATACATTTTGGAGCATTGCCACCAAGCATGGATTAGAGTTCATATTGTAGTTTACACTCTCTCCCACATAATTTTTAAGTTATGACAATATGTAAAATGGTCTATATCAGTCATTGCAATGTCATTCCAGACAATTCCCAAATGCTGAAAATGCCCGCATATTATACCCATTTTTCCCTTTCACTTTGTCCAGAACCCCTAGTGGCAACTTCCTCCACATCAAAGACAAAAGTTCTTCCATTGCTTGAACCACAATAAGTCTTAGTAGAATAACAGTAAGTCTACTCTAGTCCATCATTCATTCCCCAATCCTGAGGATTCTGGGATGATGATGCCCACTGCACCTCCAACTGAGTGGAGGCTTAGATCCCATTGGGCAGATAGATGGGACTATCTTGCCTGCAGTTGCAGATTCCTGTTTCTTGGGAGGGTCATTGTCCATCATCATCTCCTTGTTAGTTGTCCTGGGTGAGTCTAATGACTTGGAGAGTAGATGTTGCAACTTTGTTGAGATACAGGGTCCAACTGGCACAGGGAAAGCATGAAGATTTAAGTTTCTTAGATATACACCTATTAACTCTAATACGAACTGTATGTTCTAATAGAAAGGGCAGAGGGCCATGTATAGGGAAACCACAAATGAGCCCAACTCTGTCACATTGGGAAGCATAAATTCCAAAGTAGGGCCCACTGGCAGGGTGTCAAACTCTTGAGCTGATTTCACTGCCTGTAGTGTCTGTATGTCTCCAGAGCCCTCAGGAGCCCTGCTCTTTGAGGCAATATTTACTTTGGCAATCAATGAGATCCTGCTGGGATGTGAATAAGTCTAACTTCTGGGATGACCTCCCAACTCACTTTGAAGTCTCTTAGCCATATAAACTCTATTGTCTTTACCTTTCCCCCTTTTTGGCCAAGGTCTTTTTCCTGTTGCATTGCTAGTTGGTGCTTTGTAGTAATCCCTCAGTGCCAAGGATGCTCATCCCCAGGAGTCATGTCCCATGTTGGTGGAAAATAATGTATTTATATGCTGAATTTGGCTTAGAAAGAGGCCACATTTGAGCATCAAAGAGGCTTTCAAGAGGTAATTTTTAGGCACCCTATAATACTAGGCTACTTTCCAATTACAAAAGTAAATGTTCATAAGTACACTCATCAGTATCAAGGGTCCACCAATTGTCCATCCTCCTTCACTAGCCACTGTTCCTGTACTCAGGAGATTCTTGCTGTCCCATTAGAGAATGTGGCAGAGCTCACCAGGATGGGAGTTTGATATTCTTTTGGTTAGTGTGTGGCTCTCCACCCACTGTGACAATGCTGCAAGATCAATTGAACTCATTCATATGCATTTTAGGTATGTCCCAGGTTAACTTCCTCCTATGCAACCCCCATCACTGACACCCCACACCAATGATCCTCCCATGCCACAGCTGTAACCCTTCTGTGATCTAAAATTTCTTCAAAATGAATCCAACAAAATAACTGAAAAAAAGTAATAAGAAAATAAAATAATAATAGTTTCTAAAATAAAATACAAAAAATTTTAAAAATTGGAATAATAAAAATAATAAAAGAATGTAAAATTCATTAAAAAGTTTTAAAACAATTTTGTCATTATGTCTTTCATCACTGTAAGGTTTATTGTCTTGTGTGTATATTGACATTTTCTTCCATTTTTCCCCCAGTGTCTTATTTTTTGTCTTCAAAGAAGCTTTAGGCTACAGAAAAGTCATGTACAGAATATAGGGGATTCCCATATACCTATCATTCTCCCTCTTTTTCCCTTTCCCCTATTAATAACATTTTACATGTGAATGGGGTAGACCTGCAATATTCTCAAATAGAGGGGCAGGAGTCTCTTGAGAGCATAGGTAGTGCTTTATAGAGGATGACAGGTCAGTATGTCAAGGCTTCAGTATTTTTGCAAGTAACTATGAATCTTGTTCTTCAAGGAGTGAAGCTTGGTGTTTACCATGGGATCTGAGGGAAGGGGGAGAGAGGAATAAAATAGAGGAACAGGGGGCAATTTTGGGGTGATGGAATTCTTCTACATGATTTTGCAATGATGTATACAAGCCATGTTAAATTTCATAGAAATTTATAAAAGTATATGGTCCAAAATGTAAACCCTAAATCATTGACCATGGTTAGTAGCAATGTTTCAATGGAAATGTTTTGCTAATAGATGATGTGTATGGCAGCACAATATGTTGTGAACATAATTGACAACACTGAAATGTATATCTATATGTAGCTAGAAGAGGAAATATTAGGTTGTCAATATGGTAGTAGATTAAATTTTTAAAAAATTCAATTGAACTTCACTACATAGTAAGCCCAAACCTAAACCATGGGTTTTAATTAATAGTACAATTATATAATTGAGGTTTCATCAATTTTCATCAATGTACCACAGTAATCAAGGAAATCATAATAGGGTGGCATATTGGAGGCCATTATTTTATTCATGTTTTTTCTGAAAACCGACAACTTCTCTAATAAACAGAAAAAGATAAAGTAAAAGAGTACGTTGCTTCATTTCCACATATATTTTTTTTTAATTTTCTATTCTCCTGCACCTATCAATTTTTATTCTCATTTTTTTATGGTCAGAGAAGATACACTGTATGATTTCAATATTTTTTAATTTATTGAAAATTGTTTTTTGACTTTATCATGATAATGATCCCCATGCACTAGAGAAGAATATGTACTTTGCTTCTATTGAGTGAAGTCTTCTATATATGTCTATCAGATGTAGTTGCTTTCTTTCTTTTTCTTGTTTTTTTTTTTTTTTTTTTTTTTTTTTTTTTTTTTT
>JAQZBX010099360.1:0-11488 GCA_029593785.1 Cabassous unicinctus
ACTGTGTCCATTCGCTGTGTGTTTCTTCCGTGTCTGCTTATCTCCCCCTTGTTGTGAGGTCCCGCTGCATCAGCCCACTGCGCCGCGCGGGCCGGCCTGCCCTCACAAGGAGGCCCCGGGAAGCGAACCTGTGGCCTCACACATGGTAAACGGGGGCTCTATTGATTGAGCCACACCCGCCTCCTACTGTGAGGTCTTGCTCCATCAGCCCACCGCACCGCGGGGGCCAGCCTGCCCTCACAAGGAGGCCCCAGGAAGCGAACCCGGGGCCTCCCATATGGTAAACGGGAGCTCTATCAATTGAGCCACACCCACTTCCCCTAGCTTACTTTTTAAAAGCACAAACTTGCACTGCTTCCTTTGGTTTCTACTATTTGGAGGGAGAGATGGGGACGTCCATTTACAAATTATGATTTTTGCCCACTACACAATTTTTCTCAAGGCAGAAACACTGAAAACTTGGCTATCTCAATAATGCAGTGGTTCATATTGTTTTGGGGAAAACAAAATTGTTCTGCTCAGTAATTGAAACATATTTTGTTCGAGTAAAATGTAGTTTTTTAAAAAATTCATAACTCTTTGCTCAAACCTAATAAGCTTTACTGCCACAAGAATATGAGGCTTTATCATAAGATCAAACTGTTAATATAGCTGAACATAAGTAATTGTGATATGCTGTAGATGGAAAGGTTGTTCCTCTATTTTTTAGCTGTCATTACTTACTGTCTACTGAAAGTAGCATTTATTAAGCATCAATATGATTGTAGATTCTGCAAGGAAGAGCCTTTATTCTTGGAAGCCTTAGGAAGGCCTCTTCCTGTAGATATATATATTTTAATCACAAAGTTAAGATTTTTTAATTGCATGAAATTAAAAATAAAATTTGGGTATGGAAAAATAGACTTTGCCATAAATTTCTGACTATATTTTAGTCCTTAATGCTAGACTCATATGTTTTACCATTTTGATGTGCCAGCTTTTAGTGCTCTTGGGATAAAAAGTGTAAGCTGTGTATTCAGTGGGTGCAGTTGGCGTCAGGTGATTAATTATTCACATTGTTGCACTGAGCATGAATGTGTTAATCTCAATTTAGTTTGAAGTTGTGGGCAAATACAATGAGTATCATCACCACACTACAATTGGGTTTGCGAGCAGGAATTGTGGAATAGTTTGATGCCATTTGGTTACCTGAAATAAGTGTATGTGTGGACAGTGCTTTATTGAAAGGATTTAGGTTCACCAATTTATGCATGGAGGACTAATTATTTTGAGTTTTTGTAGATCTTGGATGTAATTTTGGGTTTGAATAGCTTTCAAAGGTAAATTCAACTCTATCCTTTCACAGATAAATCAATACTGAGTTTCACATCCACTCCATCAGAGAAATTTGATGATAAGACCAGCAAATGTAAATAAAGTTTGTTGTGCCAGTACTGTTTCTTAAACCTAATTAAATATATTAAGGAAACTACTTTAAAATAATTTTACACTCTTATTTCAAAAATAACTCAAGTGAAATAAATTGAGGTACCAAATAATAATACAAATCCAAGTTCGTGGCTCATTTCTAGAGAGAAGAAATACGATACCTTAAGATACGTTTCATACGCTTCTTTCTCCTTGTTGACTGTCCCTGAGTTTTGTTGAATAACTTCCTAAAAGCCCTTTAAAGAGCAACTCAGAGACTGTGTCAGCCACAATGCCTTCCTTGATCACCCTAGCTGTAGGAACACTTTTGTTTATGATCTGACTCCTTGTTTTTATGTTTCCATGTAGCTGGTAAGCTCTTGGAGAGCACAAACATGCATGGTTATGAGCATTTTTATTTGTGTGTGTGTACCCTCTTCCACATTTTAATACAATGGCTGGTATGTAGTAGTTGAATAAATAGGACTTGAATGAATAAAAGTGTGTAATTAAACAACTATCAACTGGCATTTCATCTACCACAAGGATGTTGAGCTGCTGATTTTGTTCAAGGCCCTTTTCTGAGGCATAGCATTCAAAAAAGGCTGAGTCAGCTAATAGACAATAAATGGCACGTGACACAACATATCCCAGAGTTTAAAACAATTACTTATGAGCTGAATTCAAGCAGGGTTGAAGAGAGGTATAAATTGGTTGGCCTTTGTTAGGAAAAGCTATCTGAAACTGGTAAATTGTGCTGAAATTGAACTGAAACAGGTGGTGAAATTTGTACAGCAATTCAAGAAGTTTTGGAATAATAAATATTTTCAAATATTTCCCCTATTCTGAGGTCAATTACAGTTTAACAGTATATAGTTTGTAGGTGTAGAAAATTATTCTTAATCTTCTGATTTTTATATATATTTTTCCATATATGTGTGGGTTTGTATGTATATACACCTATAATTAAAGGACCATTTTGAATGCACCAATAGGGTTTGAAACCTATTGTCCAGGGCGTGAATTCTATTGTGTGCTGGCGTATATATGCATGAGAGTGTGTATGAGTGAGTGTGTGTGCATGAGAATCTAAAATAATAGGTCCATGTTGAGTGAGCTCTTTTGTAGCTATCTTCTAACTTGGCCAATGGAGGCACAGCTAAGGGAACTTCCAATTCTTTTTGGTAAGGAACACTCATGGGATGTGCACTCTTATAGTCAAGTCCCATACAGACAGGCTGTGAAACAAATGTGCATCTGTCTTTGGTTTAGAAGGTGAGAGGATTCCAACAATTGTCAAGCTGAGGCCGGGAGACGAAGAGGTGGAAGAGAGAGGCTAGAGGGCAGACTATAGATAGTAAAAAGAAGGTGGTACTGGTGACTCTGGTACATCCAAGCAAATATGGACTGGATCGGTGCATGTGATGACTCTACTACTGGCTGCAACCTCAGCATTTCAGCTGTGTTCACCAACTCTTTGTTCTTTTATTGTTTGTTTTGATTCATTTTATTTTGAGTGCCTCACCTTCAACTTTTGAGATAATTCTCTGTTTTCTCCGTGTTCCCACTTTCCCCTCATGTGACCTGTTGTATCATAACTTAGTCTTTACTGGTGAGGCTCTTCTGCTGGGTTCCGCGAAACGAGTGGGAGGTCAGATGACATCTTATCTCTGGCACACATACCTGGCACACAGAAGGCCTTGAATTCTTTGACCCTATTCTCATTGAGGGATGGAATCTGTGTCCTCTCCCATTGATTCTGGAAGGGCTCCATGACAACTTTGACCAAAAAAATATAGTAGAAGTGGCACTGCCAATTTCCATCCCTAAGCCTTAACAGACTGGCAGCTTCCACTTCCTGTTACCCGCAATACTTTTTTTTGAAACCTAATGGCCATGTTCTGAGGAAACCCAAGAAGCCCCACAGAAAGGTCCACATGGAGAGGCCCCAGGCCAACAGCCCATCTAGACTCCCAATCAACAGCCAGCGCCAGCTTGCCTGCCATGTGAGTGTGCCATCTTGGATGTGGGCCTTCCAGCTCAGTGGAGAGCTACAGTTAATACAGAAGTGAGTAATCCTCACTGAGCCCTGCCCAAATGCACATTTGCAAGTGAAATAAGTGTTGTTGTTTGAAGCTACTTGATGCTTTGGGACAGCAATAAAAAACTGAAATAATGCTCAAGAAACATGAGCACTGGAGAAATTGACATTGTTAAAAATCTGAAATTAGAACAGAAAATGACTTCAGATTATTTGAAGCATTTGGAAAAAAGACATGCAAAGAAGAGACAGTAAAATGTAAAAAACAAAAACAAAAAAAAGGAAAAGTAATAGAAAGAAAGAGAAGAAAAGACTTTGAGAAGAAAAAGTTGTATTGATGACACAGTGATCAGGCCAGCCATTCTCTGAGCTCTGTAAGAAGAGCTTTAACTAACTGTAATCTGAAGTTCTGAGCTTCTTTGCTAAGATTTTCCATCTCCATGGCTATTTATCCACAGAGAAGCTCATGAGAATGGAAATTCCACTTGGGCAGGAATGTTTTGCTTTATGTTGGCATCTGTATTCTGAGGGCTTGAAACAGTGCCTGGCATATAGTAGGTAGGCAAGAAATAGTTGATTGAACAGATTGCAATTGGCCACATTCCAATCTTAGACATTGTACATATTAACATACTTCGTTATATTTGTTTGGCACACGTGTTATGAAATGTCAGTCTACTGAGGAGAACCCTCCAAAACTTACCCAGGATGTTTCTGATTCACTTGTAAGGAATTTTACACTTTCCATGGGGGATGTGCTACACCCCAAACTCATGTAGTCATGAGAAAGCAATGGGGCGTGATCTCTTGAATACTCAGAGACTCCAAAACTTCTTCAGAAATGTAATAGATGTCCATCATCTCCTCCATGTTAATTGTCCTGGGTGAGACCAGTGAACTGGAGAGTAGGTGTTGCAAATCCGATGAGATTCAGGGCCCAGCTGGCACAAGGACAGCCCAAAGATTTAAGTCTCTTGGACATACACCTACCAACTCTAGTACTAAATATAGGTTCAAGTAAAAGGACAGAAGAGCCATGTGTAGGGAAACCACAACTGAATCCAACTCTGTCACTCTGGGGAGCATAAATTCCAAAGTAGGGCCCACTGGCAAGACACCAAACTCCCAAGCTCTCTGCTCTGACTATAGTGTCTGGATGTCTCCAGAGCCCTCAGGAGCCCTGCTATTTTGGGTAGTATCTATTTTGGCAGTTAAAGAGATCCTGCTAAGACGTGCATAAGCATAACCTCTGGAATGACCTCCCGACTCACTTTGAAGTCTCTTAGCCATATAAACTCATTTGTCTTTACCTTTTCCCCCTTTTGGTCAAGGTCTTTTTTCAGTTGCATTGCTAATTGGTGCTTGGTAGTAATCCCTCGGTACCAGGGAGGCTCATCCCTGGGAGTCATGTCCCATGCTGGGGGGAAGGTAATGCATTCATATGCTGAGTTTGGCTTAGAGAGAGGCCACATTTGAGCAACAAGGAGGCTCTCAGGAGGAGAGCACCCCATATTCATATATAGTTGCTGTTACATGGCCCCTGAGCCCATTCCAGAATATTGTGGGCTGCTTGCCCACTTGGTATGAAATCTGGGTCTGTTTGCGTCTCATAGAACCATAATATTTACTCTCCTATGTCCTGCAGATTTCAAATAAAAAGGAAACTTTACATGTGAATCATTATATTTGGTTTTGCTTTCATTGTGAAAGAAGCCTTAAAACAAGAGTGGGCAAACTTTTTCTGTAAAGGAACAGATAGTAAATATTTTCAGTTTGCAGGTCATATAGTTTCTCTTGCAACTTCTCAGCTCTGCCTCAGGTAATTTGAAAGTGGCCATGGTCATTATGTAAGTTGGGTGTGTTCCATTAAAACTTTATTTACAAAAACAGGCAGGAGCTGGTCTTGAGGGAGTTAACACTTTGACTTAAAGTTATTCATACTGTGGTGCAAAGGATTGATTGTAGAAGCATTCCTGAGGGCAGGCTTTAACCAGGCAGGAAGGGAAAGCACAGCTTAAAAAAAAAAAAAAATCAGAGAGGCACCCTGAAGTTGTAACATAAATGCACAAATTGGGAGTAAAAGTGTTGGCTCTCCAAGAGAATTAACAGTGATTTGACATTATTTACATTATGCTTTTGTTTATGACTGAGAATCAGAGTACCTTATGGCTATCTGGATCAATATTCCAGTTTTACTGAAAGTAGCTATTGGTTAGGTTTAGATTCTGTCATGAAATATTTGACAAAATAAATATTAATAACTTGCACTAACTTGCAGTATTTTTCAAGACTGCTTATTTCTCTTTGACTTTGAAACCTGAAATATTTTGCCATTTCATGTTCCATGAGGAACTTTAATTTAAAAAGCAGGAGTCCGTTTCCTTTGGGAGGTTCGGATGGGTCAGGAACCTCAACCTGGTGCACAGGCAATGGCTATTTGTTTAGTAACAAGCACGCATGGGAGGGTAGAGTAATGCATATTTTCTGAATAATGCTTAGAACCATTTTTGTCTGAATACTGTAACTGATTGCTTCTAATCTGTAATAATCAAAAGGACCAAAGCAAGTTTAACAGCTTGTGAGGAATCTTCACTTCAGCTCTGTAACTGTATTCGGTACTGCAGGAATGGTTGCAAAAACAAGAGAAAATTTAGGGTCAATTATGATCCTGTTGCTAAATCAGCCTCAACATTCATCTCCGCAATTAAAATTACAATTCTGAAAGAGCTGAGATCTCTACATTGACTGCTTTCCAGTTATGTTTTGAATATTCTTTCGCAAGTAAAAATTATATCCAACTTTCAGAGGAATGTGCATATTTTAGAGTTAGTCCCTTTCTGGTTTAATTGTCTCTGCATGGAAAACATCTTAAACCATTTTATAGCGATTTAAAAAAATCAGCTCAATTGTTTGCATCCTGGAGTGGAGAATAAATAGTTAAAAATCTGCAACAGACATAAGAACAACATAACTTTATATTGTAATCCCCAAATTGGCTCATTGGCTGTCAAATGATATGAAGTAATGAATTGGGTATACTTGAAACTGGCAATTTCCCTGAAAGTTGAGGATCCATGTCATCCTAATCTTAAATATCCAATGTCTTTCTTCAGCCACATACCCCACATGCATGCAAGTTTTAAAAACAAGTGTATTTCTCATTTTCTAATATCCAGCAATGTCAAACCTCACCATCATCATCCGTAAACTGCCCCAAGAAGCATGTGGTACAAGGAAGTGTTGACAAAGGCAACCCCAGTTCAAGCAGATCTGATAGACATGCCATTGCTATTTTCATCAAACATGTATTATCTGACCATTTCCCAGATACAACAAAATAAAATCTGTCTAACTCAAAATTTTTTTGGAGTAATGCTTGAAGAAACGGCAAAGTCCCAGGAAGAAGCTCAGGTAAGAATTCATTTTTTTTCAAATTCCTTGGGAATTCTTCACATGTAACCAAAATGTTCAAGAGGTTGTAGGACATGGAGTTGATGTTGTATACAGATAAAAGGAATCTCAAAGCACAAGTGCAGAGTAATTGGGGAAAAAAAAAAAAAAAGAATAATTGGAATTCTTCACCATGTCAGTCCGTGGCATGGAAGGACTTGTCCTGGAAGTCTCAAAAAGTCCAAGAGTTTTTACTTCAAACTTTGGACTGAATGCAGTTGTATCAGTTAATCATTACCACAATGATGCAGCATAACAAAATGCCCTGATTTTCATTTTCATAAAAAACAGTTCCTTTTTTTCCTTCTCTCAGGCATCTGTGGGTTAATTCAGGATCAACTGATCTTGTCTGATCTTGGCTTGACCTGGCTGGAGCTGTAGTTTGGATTCAGGTCAGTTTCCTGTGCCTCTTATCTTCCTTGGAACAGCAAGCTAGGCTGTTTTCTTCTCATGGCAAAGGCAGAAGCATAAGAGAGATGAGTGGAAACCTGTGTTTCCTTTTCCAGTCTGGACTTGGACCTAGCACTTTTGCCTATAATCTACTGACCAAAGCAAATAACATTGTCATTATGGACAGAAGAATGCACCCTCCTTCCCAGAGATGTCTATGCCCTAATCCCTGGAACCTGTGAATATGTTACCTTACATAGCAAAAGGGATTTTGCAAATGTGATACATTTAAGGATCTAGAAATGGAGAGATCACACTGGATTATGCAGCTGGGCCCAAAGTGGTCAAAAGCATCTTTGTAAGAGGGAGGCGGGAGAGGTCAGAGTGAGAGAAGAAGATGTGACGACAGAAGCAGAGTTTGGAATGAAGCCGATGCTGGAAACGGGGCATGAGCCAAGAACTGAGGGCAGCTTCTAGAAGCTGGAAAAGGCAAGGAACAGATTGTCCCCTAGAGCCTCCAGAAGGAGTGCAGCCCTGCCAACACCTTGATTTTAACCCCCTAAGGAGCATTTTTGGACTTCTGACCCCCAGAATGGTAGGATAATAAATTTGTGTTCTTTTAGCCACTAAATTTGTTGTGGTTTGTTACTGCAGCAATAGGAGACTCTTACAATTGCCAAGCCAGGTGCCAAGGCACCATGGAAATATCTACTACAGCTGATGGGAGAAACTACAAAGTCACATGAAATAGGATGGGTATTCTGGGAGGAATGAAAAATTGGGAACAGAATTCCATCCACACAGCAATCATGGAATTGTATTCCTCAGTTTAACACACTATGGAAAAATAGGTTGGAGGACCAGAACTTTAGAGGAGATGTAAGAAGAGGCTGTCCTGCTCTTTGGAGGAAGACTGGTGGATAGAAGGTAATGGGAACTTGACCTCATGCAGTGGAGAACCCTATAGGTTCAAACATGCAATTGTACTTGAGACTTAGCTTCCTGAGTACTTAGTAATTGTCTACGTGGTCACCCAGCGAGCATCCCCAAAGCACGCACCACTACAACCTCATGGTCTAGGCATATGCGAGGACAAATAGACAGGGCAGTGCTCAGGAAGCAGACGTATGGTGAAGTGTGGAGGACGGCAAGAAAAATATAAGGGCTGCCTCCTGAGATGCCCCTTCAGGCAAGCTGATCAGAGCACAGTTAAGGAAATGGAGTTCTATATTTTAGCAAAGACCAACAGATCACTGTGAGTCTATCAAGACACATGCTATTTATGACTAGCTGTCATCCTTAATCATTAAAGAACTATGTTTCTTATTGAAAAGATTCAACCTTTCTTATAGCTCCAGGAACTGACAAAATTTGTGAAATACCAAAGTTTGGTGGAAGAAGACCAGAATTAGAATCATTGAGTATTGAGCCCAGCTATCTAATTTTATAAGCACCTCTTCCCCTCCCCCAAAGTATTAGTTTCCGTTCGCTGCTATAACAAATTACCATAAATTTAGTAGCTTAAAACATTGTAAATTTATTACTTTACAATTCTGGAGGTTAGAAGTCTAAAATAGGTTCCTTCTAAAGGAGTATTATAGGTTGAATCATTTCTCCCCACAAGATGTGCAAATCCTAGGTGGGCCCTAATCCAATATAACTGATGTCCTTATAAGTAGAAGGAAATTTGGGCACAGACATAGACAGGACCAGGGAAGAAATCCATATGAAGATGGATGCAAATGTTTCTACAAACCAAGAATTGATAAGGATTGCTAGAAGACACTGGAAGCTAAAAGAGTCAAAGAAGACTCTTCTCCTGCAGGTTTCAGAGAGAGCATGGCCCTGCTGACTCCTCGATTTCAGACCTCTAGCCTCCAGAACTGAGAGACAACACATTTCTGTTGGTTTTAGCCACCTCTTTGTGGTACCTTGTCTTGGAAGCCTAGGGAACCAAGAGAGGGGAAATTCATTTCCTCACCCTTTTCCAAGTTCTGGAGGCCACTTCCATTCCTTGGTTTGTTGGCCCTTCCTCCATCTGCAGAGCCAGCCATCCCATCATTCTGACATCTGCTTCCATTACCACAGCTTCTTCTCTGTCCCTGAGCCTCCTGTCTCTTTCTTAGGAGGCTCCTTGTGATTCCATGGGGCCCACCTGGATTATCCAGGAAGCTCTCCCCATTTCAAGATCCTTAACTTACAGCATCTGCAAAGTTCCTTTTGCCACGTAAGGTGGCATATTCACAGGTTCCAGGACTGGGTTGTGAACATCTTCGAAGGGAGTGTGTTCTGTCTCCCACACCCCTGAGTGCCTCTGACGAATTAGGCCAGGTGTTCTCGTGGGTTCCTTGCAGCTGTACAATTCCAGCATCATTAAAGTGGCAAAACCCGAGAGAGTTTTGTTGGTGGGAAGAGCGTGTGCTGCAGACATTGACAGGAAGTTAAATAGGAAGTGAGGAAAATCACAGAAACTTCTAGAAAATATTTCCTGGCATAGAGGGAAATTCCTTATATTGGAAGGACTCTTGCTGCCTCTTCCACATGTTCCACTTTTTGCAGTCGCTTTGGCACCTGAAGGCTAGAAGAACTGGATTCAAATCCCAATATCACAAACAAAACCCCGACTGTCCTAGAGCCTCTGTGGGCCCCAGGTGAGGGCTTTAAATTAGCAGTGGCACAAGTTTATTGTTTAACTCTCACCAGTTTCCTGAGATTTTTTGGTCATTATTTGCCTTACATGTAAAATTGTGATGTGATAAATGATTCTAAGCTTTCCTACAGCTGTAAGATTTTAAATCGAGGCTTTTTTGAATAGCCTTTGGCACTCAGTCCAGTTCAGTCCTTCAGCTGGTGACCTATCCCTGAACTGGAGGCTTGGCCTCCACAGGGACGGAGGTGGGTGGGTCTTTGGTTTGCATAAGACGTTACATGGAAAATCCTGGCGTAATGTTCAGCCTTGACCATTGATGACATGGAAGTTCACAACGTGTGAGGAGACTTAGACTGTAATATTAGAAGCTCCAGCTCCATCTGAGTATCTCATCATTTATTGCTTGAATACTGGAGGCATGAAGTTAGCTCATCACAGGGGTTGGTGGGGTGAGGATTTCCCCACTTCATTCCCAGCCTGTGCCCAGTTCCCCCCGACAGCCTGTCGTTTCACCCGCTGCTCAGCCTCTCTGCATTAAAATGAGCACAGCATCGTTTCTGTGCCCACACGGGGGCTGTTGCTTCTGATGTAGAGTCCTGCTCCTGTCCTCCCGGCTCCACTGCTGGCCTCTTAGGCGCACTTGTGTATGTCACGCAGTATTTCAAAAACAGTGATAAATTCAAGTCAACACCACAAACACAGAAAGGAAAAAGGGGCTCAAAAGAATGAGACAGGGCGGTGGAGGACTAAAACACAAAGGATAAAAATAGAAAAATAAGCACCAAATTGCAGAAGATGGGGGAAGAGAAAACTTGTAGCATCTTAATAGGAGAACTAAAATGTAGGCAGGCAAATAAATGGAAGTGGAAAAGTACCCTCCCCCCCTTAAAAAAAAAAGAAAAAGAAAAAAGTGAAGGGAAAGACAAGCCAAAGTGAGATGAGTACAAATAGAATGATAATTTCTTTCCAGAAAATAGTCTAGAGAGTCTAGAAAACAACACCCTCCTCCCACTCTCCAACCTACCAAGGCTCTAAGCCAGGGATTCTTAACAAGGGCTCCATGAGCTTGAACTGAAATAAAAAAAGCATGATTCTTGTGGGGACGTGTTGGTGCGGGTGTGATCTATTTATTAAATGATACACAGTGTAGTGTGGACTTAGGGGGTCTGTGGTCTTCACCTGACTGGTCAAGGGGTCTGTGGAATAAACAAGGTGCAGAAACCCTGCTCTAAGCACCGTTTCCACTGGCCTGAGTCTCTTCTCCACATTTCAACATGATCAAGAGGATTCCAGGGCAGCAAAAGACTCTGAAACAAAGGATATGGTTCTGTAGTTCTTAAGTTTGTCCATTTACCATTATTTCAAAACAGGGAGCATCAAAGCTCTGTGGAGGAAATACAGATAGGGAATTTGTCCATTGTCAAGAGCATTCATGTGAATTTGGTACAAATGCTGAACTAAAAAAACATTTTTTTTGTGCATGTGATTTATGGCTTCCTAGGTAAACATTTCCAAAATGACCAGCTAACTAGAAAAAAGTCTTCCGTGAG
>JAQZBX010099361.1:0-11482 GCA_029593785.1 Cabassous unicinctus
TTCATATTTTTGTTTGGAAAATTGCAAAATTAATATATATGTTTAAGATGGAAATATATAGCCTTTTGTAGACATATATTTACATTAAATAATGAAATGAATTCATTTTCCATTTTATTAGTTAAACGGTACATGAATTTTAATGGAAAGTTGAACATGGGTTCACTACACTACAAATATTTTTGTATTTTAAATGAGTTCATTTTTTATTCAATATCATAGGTCATCTCCATTTGTGTTCATTAATTCTAGCAAAATAACACCTGTGAACATAATAAACAATGAATTGTTTAATACTTTTCCCTAAGTATTTTTAGATGTCACTCCTGTCATAGGATCAAATTTAATCATAATATATGTTTCTTTGCTTGAATGATTTGCTAAATATTTAGAAAAAACATTTTGTAGGATCAATAATTTTCCCAAGTTTATAATTGTAGTTTTATTAGAAATTATGGAATGCGGTTGAAATCATATTGAATTATCAGTTTAAAGATGCTCATCACATTCTCATTTTGTGGATTAATAGATTTATTTCGTATTTGTAAATGGAGTGATTAGCTAAGAGCATATGATCCAATTCCCCTTTCCACCACCAGAAGTAAAACATGATCATTTTTAACCTAATTTAGAGCAGAAAGTTTCCAATATTTAAAACAGTAGAAAGGAAAAAAAATATAATTCTCAGTTGTAAAAGAAACATGTGATGGGATGGGAAAATATGAAACATAAAAATGAAGCAGGAGTCCTATTGGACCATAAACTGAGAAAGGAAAGGACAAATGGTTATTACCATTAACTATGGTCTATATCATACATTTGGAATGTTTTTCCTATACATTCCCTTCATTAATACAGTACATTGTTGGCATCGATGCAAGAATATTACAATACTGCCATTAAGTATAATCCATAGATTATATTAATTGCATTGTCCCATGTTTCTCCACATTCTTACCACCTTAAAAGAGTGATATATATATGCTTTAGTTCATAAAAGGACACTCTTGTATTTGTACTATTAACCACAATTAATTCCATATCTAGGTTCACTGTGTTATTCAGTCCCTAGATTATTCTCCAGTTTTCTTTCAATTAATCTTAATATCCCTAGACTACCTTCTTCAGCCATAATCTCACTGATAAATCAGCTGTATTAGTTCTACTCACTATAATGTGTTCTTCACTGGCAGTTTTCCTCTTGCAGTATCTTAAAGATATCTTTACCCTGCCTTCTTTCTTCCATGATTATTGATGAGAAATCAGCACTTAATTTTACTGGGTATCCATTTTAAATGATGTATCAATTTTCTCTTGCTGCTTTTAGAATTCTTTGTCTTTGGCATTTGACATTCTGATTAGTTTGTATCTAAGAGTAGGGCTATTCAGATTTATTCAGTTGAAGTATGATGTGCATCTTTTACACAGATATCTATGTCATTCAATAAAGTTGGGAATTTTTTACTATTATTTCTTCAAATATTCCTTCTGCCCCTTTTCCCTTCTCTTCTCCTTCTGAGACTCCCATGAAACATATCTTTGCATGCCTCTTGCCATCATTTATTTCCCTGAGACCCTGCTCCTTTTTTTCCCATTCTTTTCTTCATTTGTTCTTTTGTATGTTCTCTTTCAGAGGCCATGTCGTCAAACTCACTGATCCTTTCTTCTGCACCCTCAAATCTGCTGTTATATGCCTCCAGTGTATTTTTAATTTCATTTCTTGTACCTTTCATTCTGGTAGGATCTGCTATTTTTCTCTGTATGTTTTCTAATTCTTCTTTGTGCTCACCCAATGTCTTCTTGATATCCTTAATCTCTTTAGCCATCTCATTGAATTTATTAAGGAGATTTGTTTGAACATCTATGATTAGTTGTCTCTACCCCTTTATGTCATCTGGAGACTTATCTTGTTCCTCTGACTGGGCCATATCTTTCTGTTTCCTTGTATCAATTGTAAGTTTTTGTTGGTGTCTTGTCATCTGTCTTAATAGACGTATTTATTTTGGGTGCAGTTTCTCTCTTTAGCTTAAGGCTTTCTTGCCCTTTCTCCCTTGCTGGTTGTGTAGTAGCAACTGAGGATGTAGTTGGTACTGTAAGCTGTGGAGGCTGAAGCTGCCTGCATTGTCCCTAGAAAGCTTCTGTCACCCTTCTCCCCTGTCAGGGGAAGAAACAGAGCCACAGCTGTGTGCATCAATACAAACCATGCAATCTAAGACTCTCTGTAGTTGCTCAGAGAGACTGATGAAGCTTCATGCCCCATCCTCCCTTACCTGCAGTGGAGACAAAGCTGCAAATGTGGACAGCAAACTAAGCCATACATATAAAAACTGACCACAGTTGCCCAGGTAGATTGACATAGCAATGATCCCTTTTCTTCTCTACCAGCAGTGGGCATAAATCCTCCAGAGTGTCCATCAATTTAATCTGTGTGGGTCATAAGTGCTTGCAGTTACCCGGAGTGGCTGAGAAAACATAGCTATCCTGCTATCCTTTTGGGGGTTGGAATAGAGTCATAGGTGTCTGACTGTCCAATCCATGCAGTCCAAAATTGCCTTAAATTGCCCGGTGGAGGCTGGGGAATACCAACCCTCTTGTCCATTAAAGGGTGGGGGTGGAGCTGCAGGTACCCAACAACCCACTGTCTATAAGCCTAAAGTATGTACCAGCATATTCCCAGGTAGCTGAGGAAAGAAAGATCTGGTACTATCCTATTGGAGGGCAGTGATGGAGACACAGATGTGTGAGTATGCAGTCTGTGTTCTCCTGGGCCCCCAGAACAGTTACTTTAGATAGCTCTGGATAATTAGTACCTGCGCTGTTGGATGAGTGGAATCTTGTAGCTCCTTATTGTGCAACCATCTTGTCCCTCCCCATTAATAATCTTTTAAATACACTTTTAGATTCTGTTTGCTAGAAAAATATACAAGATTTTTGCATCTACATCTGTTTTAGTTTTTTAGGCTGCTGAAAGCACATACCATGAAATGTGTTGGCTTAACAGTGGGAATTTATTAGCTTACAGTGTTGAGGCTGAGAAAAATGTTCAAACCAAACCATCATCAAGATGATGCTTTCTCCCCAAAGACTAACTGTTGGTGATGCTTGGGTCCTCTACCACATGGCAAGGCACATATTGGCATCTCTTGATCTCTCCCTTCTCTTCCAGGTTTTGTTGATTTCACCTTCTTGTTTCTGTGGCTTTCTCCCTCTATCTCTCTCTTTCTCTGAATTCATTCCATTTATAAGAACACCAGTAAGAGAAATAAGATATACCCTTAATGTGGTGAGTCACAACTTAAGTCAAGTAGCTTCATCAAATTGTTCTTATTACAATGGGTCCACACCCACAGGAATAGATTAAATTTAAGAAAATGCCTTTCTGGGGTATATACAATTTCAAACCACAGCACTCTACTGCCTGGACAAGAAAAATGCATGCTCTTTTGACATGCAAATGCATTAATTCTTTCACAGTATGCCAAAATTCTTATATCATGTCAATAACAATACTAAGTACAAATCTCATCTAAATGAGAGTGGTCTGCCCTGGAGCACAATTCCCCTCAGGTAGTGGACCTCTGAAACTCAGAGAGTAAGAAGTCTATTTACAATATACAAAGAAGGGATGGTCATAGGATAAATATTTCCATAACAGAATAGAAAAGCTGAAAGGAAAACAGGGATCACAGGTCCAAAACATTTCTGAATTCAAGCAGGGAACTGTCCATTAGATTTCCAAGTCAGAGTGTCATCTACAGAATGAGGTTTTTTCTTCCAGAGCCGATGGAGTGGTAGCCCCAACTTTCCAAGTACTTGAAAGGAGGCTATGCTCTACCAGAACATTTGGGTGAAGATTCCTAACTCTTCAAGAATGAGGATGGTGGCCAGGCTCACTCTAATCCCTGGGACATCTGAGAAAACTGGAGTGGCAGCACTCTTCCTTAACAACAGGGTGGAAGGCACACCTTCTCCAAGAACCAGGGCAAACACACCCTTTCCACACACATGATGGGCTCACTCTCTTAGTCCAAGAGACTAAGTCCATACCTCAGCTGGACTTAGTTGGTCCATAGCAATTAAGGTCTATACCTCAGCTTCCATGTTCCTGACTTTCAAGTGTTTTTTCATCATTGTGTCTCATTTCTGACACTTTTCTGTCCCTTTTAGTCCAGGCAAGCAGTGGTTCCATTCATACAGATTTTGCAAAAAAAAAAAAAACAAAAAAAAAAACTTGTTGGTTTCATATTTAGTATATAGGGTTCTAAACCATTAGCCAAAGAACTCTCCAGAACTCCATTAGGGATAACTGCATTTCCAATTTTGATTTCCTTTTAGTGGCCCAATGGATCCATGTTTAGTTTAACCCTCAAATGGGAACTCTTTTCTGCAGACATTCTTGATGGAAGCTCAGAATCTTCCAAATCATAAATTTCTGGTTTATTTTTTGTCTAAGAGTTCAGTTCTCTGCTTCTCCCTATCCTCTCATTTTTAACTATAAAATGAAAGAATAAAGCAGGTTTCATGCTCCATATGTAATTTGAAAAACTCTGCAATTAAATATCCAAGTTCAATACTTTCAAATTCTGCCTTCCAACCAATATAAGGACACAATTTTGGCATGCTCTCTGCCAACTTAAAACAAGAGATGATTTTCTTCCAGCTTTTAATGACACATTCATTCATTCTAAGGCCTCATCTTAAGTACATTATAATCCATATATTGATAGAAATATATTCAAAGTATATTCAAAGAAATCTTTGTCTTTTCAATCCAAGCACTTCACAATTCTTCTATCTTCTACCCATTACCCAATCCAAAGCCATTTCCACTTTTCTTTTTTTGGTGTTTGCAATAGTAACATTGAGCTCTTCTGATACCAAAATGACTTTTAGTTTCCTAGGCTGCTAAAAGGCTATATCATGAAATGTTGACTTCACAAAGGGAATTATTTGCTAATTTTTTTTTAGACTAAGAGAAATGTCCAAATCAAGGCATCATGAAGGATATGTTTTATTCCCATAGGTAAGCTGCCAATTGTCCTTGGGACATCTGCCACATAACAAGGTACATGGCAGTGTCTCCTGGTCTCTCTGTTCTTTAACAAATTTTGTTGCTTCCAACACATGGCTCCCATGGCTTTCATTCTCTGTGTTCATTCCAATTACAGAGAACTGCAATAAGAGAATGAAGATTCTTCTTGAAGGATTTGGGTCACAACATAACTGAAGTGCTTCATAAAAAAATCCTAATTTCAATGAATTCATATACAGGAATGGAATACACTTAAAACAAGCCTCTCTGGTTTCCATAGAGTGTCACACCACCACAATATTCAGAAGGGAAATTGGTCTATAATTTGTTTCCTTGTGATTTATTTCAGCAGCTTTAAGCTTGGGGAAATGTAGGCTTCAGAGTAAGAATTAAGAAGTCTTTCTTACTCAAGAATTTTTGGTCGAGTTTGAAAAGGATTGGTGTTAGGAGATCCAGGAATATGTCATTGGAGTAAGGAGACAGGGTTCAATTCTCTTACAAAAACTACAGAGGAAGGGAAAAAAGCTGTCTGAGGGAGATACTCCGGAGTTCTGCAGAGCAAGAGAGTGCTGCATATTTCCAGGAGGGAGAGGGACAGAAAGATGAAAAGGTTGAATTGAATTTCTTGAGTAACTATCCCCCATGGCCAGGAATGGCACCCATTCCTCACAATCAAGTCAAAAATATCTGGGTAAAATTCATGGCTTACTGCAACCAACTGAAAGGGGAGTAGATGTTTTGTTCCCTGGGAAGAGGAAGGTGAGGTGGAGGGCAGAGAGGGGTTTCACTTCATTGAGTTTGGCAAGTAGAGTCCATTTTGTACCTCTGCTTTGGCCAGACCAGAATCACCTGTGAGTTGTGGTTGAAAGATATACCTCTGTGGAAAGGTTTGTCAAATTGCTCCATCTGCTAGCAGGCCAACAAAAGTCAAGAAGTAAAAAAAAGTTTTTTTAAATTTTTTTATTTGAGAAGCTGTGAGTTTAAAAAACTATCATGCATACCATATAGCATTCTCATACATTGCCCCACCACTACCTTAAATTGCTGTGACACATTTGTTACAATTGATAAAAGAACATCATCATAATATTACTGCTATCTATAGTCCATACCTTATAACTGCTGTATTTTTTCCACAAACTATCCTATTATTAATACCATCTATTAGAATTGCATATTTTTTTAAAGTTCATGAGAGAATATTTTCCTAGCTACTTGGTCTGTGGATTTCTATCTGTCTTTCTTAAAATCATTCTCTTTTAGAGAGAGAGAGAGAAGTAATGACATAATGAATAATATTTAGAAGATTACTATATTTAGTAGGCTAAATTACTTTAATTTATTTGGTAGTGATTATTAAATAAAATAAGCATATGTGTACCTCTAATTGTCAGTTATAAAGCATAATATCACTTGAAAAATAATGTAGTAAGAGCAGAAGAAAAATGTATACTTTTGTTACATAGTAGAATTATATGTTTATAATTAAATGTTACCTGAATAATTGTAAAATTTAAGTTATGAGCAATTTTTACTAATATTTATATTTACATGATGTTGCAATATTATAAAACTGCTACTTAGGAAGAAGAGTGTAAAATTCAGCAGAAAGTCTATATTGCTGAGGTTTTGCATTTTTCTTCTTTTCTAATATCAAAAGACATTTGCACTTTCTATTGTTTGATGGACCTGAAATTGGGGTGTTTTCAGAATTAGAGAATTCTTCTTAATAGTTCTTTGAAACTCCAAAGATGCTCAACAAGAAAAAGTACCTGCACCATTATGTTTATGTATGTTCATGTATGAATGATATACTTCAATGAATTGTTTTTAAAAAATCATATGGGAAGAACAGAATGCTAAAGCATTTCACATCCCTCAGTTTGATCTTAAACTCATAAGAGTAGGAAGTATCTGCCCATATGAGACTAAAATGGCTGATATTAGAATCAGGAAGAACACAACACCACTAACATAAATGCATTTTTCATAAAGAGATGTATCAGCACAAACAAGTTTCAGGAGAGCTGGGGACTCACAAAAAAAATGATGGATTTCCTGGGAGGCAAATAAGGAGATTCGGAGTATATATGCCATCAACCAAGGCATTGAGCTGAGAACCCAGCCAGAAGCTAGCCACCTGAAGGCACAGGCTGTAGGGCTCAAGAAAACTGAGTAACAGAGAGGGTAGCATATAGCCACATAGGATCATAAGCCATGACTGCATGGAGAAGGCACTCTGCTCCACAAAATGTCATGAACCAAAAGAGCTAAATTCCACATTGTATAAAGCCAATGGTACTCTTCCCAGACAAGAAATCATTTGCTATCTTGGAGACAAAAGTGGAGCTATACAAAAGGTCCATGATGGAAAGTTGGCTGAGAAGGAAGTACATAGGGGTTTGGAGTTGAGAGTCCAACCAAATGAGAATCATCACCATAATGGCAAAAAAGTGTCATAATGGCAAAAAAAGTGTCATAAGAAACACCAAGAAGATAACAGAGAAGAGAAGATTGGGCACTTGAATGTGATGAAATAGCCCTAGGAGAAAAAAAAAAATCACTTCCAGTAGTCTGATTAGTCTATATCCCCAATCTCTGCTTCCTTATTCATTATCCTGGATCGATTAGAAAAAAGATCTTTAGTCCCACCACAAATTGGCCCCACCCCCATTTTACAATGTGTCAACCTCATTCTCTCTCTTACTTTTACAATTAAATATATATTACATGTTATAAATATTATAGCACTATCTCTTTAAAGCAATCATTCTGATTATTATTGTATAATGATTTAAAAGCATTTACACAAAATTGACGAATTATTACATTCTCAGTATTTTAAGGAAGTAAATTTCAACTCCTTGAAATTTGATAATTGTAATAAGTAGGATTTCATTGAATATAAAGAATATAAAGAATTCATTTCTATGTTGTCTATCTCCCTATTTCTCTCATCTCTCTCTTAATCTTCATACTGTGTATTTATCTGTCTCCCTACTTTCTATCTTTCAATCTCTCTATCTCTCTGACTCTATTATTTTATTTATCTATATTTTATCTCCATATATGGATATATTCAACACAGATACTGAAAGACAGTTTATGGTTTTGCTTTGTCCTGATTTGGAAAAGGTAGGGACTGTGTAAATTAGAAAGCAGTCAAAAGTAATCTGCTACATACCTGTATGAAATGTTAGCAGTTTTATATATGACATTTTAACACTTTACAACTATGCAAGGGATTACTTTTATTGTTTTCAAAAGGCATTTGGTTTTCAGAAAAACCAAATCATTTTGCACATTTAGACAACACTTAAAGAAGTAGGACCATAAATACATCTAAATGTTACCATGTTCTCTGTTCCTTTGAATTTTACATAATATGTCCTCTAAAATATTATGATATTTTATAATAAGTGTTCTTAAGTGTTAAGTGTTCTTTTTTTTTTTTTGAAAAAAAAAGATGGATGTTTGTGTTTGTCTTTACGTTTATGTAATTTGAGAGCTGAAAACATTAGACCATCCAAAGAGGATGAGGAGAAGCACACTATGAACCAATATAATTCCTAGTTGAAATTCGGTAATTTGTCTTCACATATGCAAAAGACTGTTGAGGATAAGACAAGGTACAAAACCAATACAAACTAATGAAAAATCAAAAATGGCTATTAGTGATAGAATTTGGTCAGAGGGCATGTTGTTTATTCCAGGAGTGCTCTATTTGAAGGGAATCAAAGAGTTACCTAGTCCAAAGCAGCAATAATGTAGTCTAAAGGGGTTTAAGTGGGGAGAAACTTGATTAACTCATTTTCTATTTGTGGAAATAATTTTGACTGTTTAATTTTGCTAATGTACTGGCATTATTTTGTTCGAAATACTCCTCAACATTTGATTCATTATAAAACACTATATCTATGACATCAAAAAATTAAGTTCATTCAAAATAGAAGAAAACTACTCTCTTTTTGGAAAAGTGTAGTCAGTCTCTTGTTGTCACAATCTATGGTGACTTGCTTCTTATATTTGGATCATATCTATTTATTATGATGTGTTATCTAAGAAATTCATTAAAATCCACATGATTGATGTAGACCCATTAAAAATATGATATTTCAGTTATAGGAATACTGCATTATATTAATTATGTTTGCTTCAATAAGTATGCCTATATATCAGTTTCTGCTTCTCCATCATATATGGAGAGAAGTACAAAATAACTGATATTTAAAGAGCAATTCAAAACAATGTGGTCCCATTAGTTTAGATTAAAATCAGAGAAGTTCTAAACTGCTGAAAGTATATGTTTTATATTGTATTTCATTAATTAAAGTTTACTTCAAAATTGTTTTTTTTAAATTCATATTAGAAGACTCTATAAAAATACAATTAAAATGTAAAATATATAGTTTTTAAAATATGAAAATATGCTTGATGTTTAAGTTTTATTTTCAATTGATTATTTCAAAATTGAGTACTTATTTAATCTATTGAAGCATTATATTCAAATAGGTCAAGTCTATTAAAGAGGAAAGATATTTTTGAATCTATATTCAGTTGGAATTTGTACTTACAATGTCTTTACTAGCAATGTTTGTGAAAATGCATGTCTTTGGTCTCAAAGTAAAGAAGGTAAGTATATCTATGATGCAAGTAAAAATAAAAACAATAGTCAAACAAAGCAGATGGATTCCTGAGACTGAATTATTTTTTGTCTCTACATTTGCTTTATTTAATGTGTGTATATATATACATATTTATATACATATATTTGTATGTATGTATGTATATATATGAACATACTCAATAGAGTTGGTCATTCTAAATCAGTGATACCAGTGCCAACTAGAGAAAAGGAGATGTATACTAGGTAATATATAAAGAATACAGAATTGTTGAAAAAGCTTTCTTGCTATATTCTTAATCATCTCTTAGTTTGATGTTCTCCCTCTTTGATAATCAATAAGAAATTTTGATTTTGGATTAATTTTGATTGCCTATTCTTCCTTCTTTACTGGTAAATCATATATGATTCTCTAGAGTGGCAAGCTGTTAATAAATGAACACTTTGTTCTTGTCAATGAATGCCAAAGTGCAAATCCATATGTAAAGTTTTAGACACATCACACACTGGTTTCAGTTTTAACCTAAAATGTTACCATACATTGGTCAAGTGATTTTCACAAATGATGCTTGTTATACTTCTCCATATTTTGGTGAAAAGTTTACTTTTGTCAATATATTAATATGTAATTAGTACTTTTTAATATCTTTTAAAACAAAATATATTTTAATATTGAGTCAATATATCCACATGAAATAACTAGTAAGATCTTAAAATACGAAGGGTTGAAAGGCCCATCCATCCACTTATCAAATAGTTAACTTTTTTTACATGTAAATATAGTAATTTTTATGCAATTTTAAAATTTAATAAAGTTAACGTTTTGTATTTAAAGCTTTTATAAATTATTTCTAATTTGAATCAATAGAGGCAAACAAATATATTAATGAAGTAATAAAAATATTTTCAACTGTCCATTTTAAAAGATATCCTATGACTATGCATTAAAAATATATATTTTTGTACATGAAATATTGTTTGAGACTATGTTTCTTCTGTGTTTGAAGAATCTGTGAAAAGTGTGTGCCATCAGACACACGTGATAAATAAACAAAAATCTACTTAAAAATATCTACGCAATTCAATTATATTTTACTGACACAGAAATTAGAATGAATTATCATGTTATATTACTCTTCTAGTGCTGAAAAAGCAAGGATGATCATATTGAATGAACTAATTACTTACACAATAATATCAACATGCCTGTTATTCAATTGAAGCTTCATTTGGCTTAAAAGTAAGTCCAAAGACCAACTTACCTTTTATATTTTCCTCAAGATAAAACCAAAAATGAGTTTATGTAAAAAGTAAGAGTTGCACAGAAATGTAAACAGAAAGATTGATTGTCTTTTGTGTCAGGGCAGTATATTACCAATGAACTAAAGAGGTTAAATACTACAACAATATCCCTACCACAGAAATTTTGGCCAATTTAAAATTCTACCTGCACTGTCCTCAGAGAAAATGTCCCTTTTCTGCCTACCTGTTCCCTTAGGTAGGCCAGGAACAATTATTTCATTTTTCCTTCAAATGTTCAAATCAAGCATGTTTCCTTGGAAAGACCCAAAGAAAACCCCAATCTTCTCATGAGCATTCATTTACCAAGCCCAGCTGACTCCATCTGAGAAGTAGAAAATAGAAGTGGTGAAATCGCAGGGCAGAATTCAACTCCTTGAATCCAGAGGAGTAGGATTCCTTCCTGACTTCACCATTTATTATGATTTCAGATGTTTTACTTAACTTTTCTTCAGTCTAATCCATCATGGTAAAATTGAAGATGATAAGAACATGCGTGCTATAGGATTTTTTTTTTTTTTTTTTTT